>JAPMNP010684070.1:0-11280 GCA_029874935.1 Atherina boyeri | reverse complement strand
TGGTATAGTATAGTGGTAATAACGTGCTTAAACGACAGGCGTCAGAGAGCACTACTCGGTTGCTTGCATTCAATTACCGCACCACTAGATGGCAGTAATTCTTACACACTGGGCCTTTAACAATAATAATAAAAGCAATAATTAATGCGTGTCAAAAAGGTTGGACACTTGAAGCACATATATTTTAAGGTTTCCAGGTGTGATGGGCTGCATTGATGGAACTCACATTTCCATCATACCTCCAATAATTGGAGATTATGTGAATAGGTCTGTCTACAGCAGTGATGTACAGGTAAACCTAAATAATAGCTTTTAACATTCCAAATGAAATATACTACACAATGCAGCTACAACAGCTAGTTGTTGTTCTCTACTGTCAAGATATAAGTGATGCAGAATATATGATCAGTAATGTGGAAATAAAGTGGCCTGGCCGCCTGGGTCTGTGCATGACTCGAATTTTTCGTGAGTCCACACTAAGTGACAGATTGGCCTGTGGGGAGTTTATGTATAATATAGCGGTAACCTGTGATCAATATTCTGTGTCCTCCTATTGCAACTGAAGCATCAAAAATTGCATAATATATTATCATAGGACAGTTTGATGGTTACCTTCTGGGAGACAGAGGGGACCAGAGGCCAGTGATAGTATGACTGAAGATTTGGCTTTTTCTTTGACTAGGGGATTTCCCTAATTACTTAAATATAGCTATCACATGTAGATTGTAACAACTGAATGCAGGTTAATGAGGGCAGGCAAAACAACACCACAATTGCTGGTAATTAAATGATACCTTACCTATTTGGACTACATTTTTATATTTCTTATTGTGCCTGGTGGGTTGCACCTGTATCCTCAAACAAACATGTAGAATATAACTGCTGAATGAGTGGAACATTTAAGACCAAACATTTTTTCCCCTCCATTTAATACTTCATTGATTTTTTTCTACCATTATCCCTTTTGTTGCTGCCACAGTATTGCATTTATTTTTATAGATTTTTTTTAAAATATGCTCTTTTCTGCATATGCAGTCATTAATATATCCATCTCCACTGCAAAGAAGTATGAGGATCTACTCTTTGTTTCACTTGTTGCCATGGTGAATCGTGTTATCTGTGTCCCATTGATGAGGGCTTTTTTATCCTCATCCTCAAGTGTAACTCAGGGTTACTTTAACTCAAAATTGATTAGGCTTATTCTTAACACCTGTTCTGAAACCGAAAAAAACGAGTTTTTCAAATCAGAATCGGACAACCTAGAGTTCTGGTTTTGACTCAGAGTTTGTTAAAGCGTTTGGAAACATTTTGATTTTCAAAACGCTAACCTTCAAAGCTGATGGGTACATTTCAAGCCCAGAAGCTGTGGCTTAAATGCAAGCTGCCACCTTCTCTTTTCTTATATTTCACCCGGTCTGTTCCTAATGCCTGGATCAGACAACACAATTTTTTTTGTTGTTCTCTGTGGTCATGTTAGATTTACAAACATGATACAAATTTGTTCGGTGTCTTGTACTGGCAAGTCTACAGGAATAGTACTTCCCCCGTTCATCGCATGCTGTCCCAAAGAGCGCCTTCTCAGGGCAAACGACAGGGAGGCGAGACAAGCAGCTGTCAATCTATCAGGGCAACAGATAAACTTTGGGTGATTGTGGCTGACCTCTGCTCTGAGAGGGCAAAAGAAAAAGAAAAAAAGGAGGTGGTGGTCTTATTCCAGGGTGGCGGAGAGAGGGCATTATGGGCTGTCAATCCTGCAAACCCTTTAATTCAAGAGAAATATGTTTTAAAATGGACAAAACAGCAGTCTACTAGTTGAGGACACTTTGTTTTTCTATTGGTCAATATATAGGAACATGCTGAAGGACCAAAAAAAAAACAAAAAAAAGAAAAAACAGAAAAATAATGTATATTCTGACGCGCCAGATTTTCTGTGTCGTGGATGGGAAATTTTCTAGACGCCAGATCGCCAATCTTTGATTACTGACTACACGGGGTAAAGACGCTTGTTCTGCAATCCGACAACGCATAATGGGGCATGAACGTTTGTCTACAACGTGTGTTGGGTCAAAAGTGGGGTAAAATCGTGTAGTCTGATCCAGGGGGGAGATACCAAACAAAAAACACCCTTGGACTCAGGAGAGACTTTGCAGAGAACTGCTCTAAACCACACCTCCACAATGAATCCTTTCAGTACAGTAATGTGAGCCTGTCCTTCACGTCATGTCTCTTACACCACAAAATACCATAAATATAAGAGATGTAATTAAAAAGGAACTCAAAACTTACTCTCTCCAAAATTCTTTGTCTGGTCAAGCGCATTGTGACATCGCCTGCTGGTCAACCTGAAGGTGAGAAACATTGACAAAAAGAGGCAAGGAAACCATGACACATTGTGGTCAAGTTCAATCTAAATTAATTTGCTCTACCAAAACATAAATCCAATTTAAGATGACAACAAAAAGAAGCCCCTCCCCCTCACCTGTTGTAAGAGAATTCAACATCAAGTGGCTCACCGAGGTAACTCCGCTGAAAGTCTGAGTTGACTCTCAAACTCACATCTTCATCATGGATCTGAACACAGCAGTAAAATCAAAATAAAATATTTAGAGAGAGATTAAATCTTCACATCAGAGGATATGCTTTAAAGTAGGAAATATCCGCATACCTCTGAGACATAACTAACATACTCCATAACCACACTATCACACTGTGATTTCTTCAGCAATATTCTGTCACCTGTGAAGAAAAAAAAAAAAAAAAAGCCATTAAAAAAAAAAAATCAACCAGTAAAGTAATTAAACAATTATGGTGAAAATTACCACAGGTCACATCACCTATATTAAGATTAGGCCTGCCTTCGGCCAATCCAGCAACTTCCAGGTGCAGGTAGACGGCTCCTTTCCTTAGAAGGGCTCCAGTGATGGAAAATTCCCTCAGTTCTTTTTCTGCATGCAGCTCTTCCAGCCACAAAAGAGCCGAGAATCGTGAATGCATGTTGGATGGTGACAGCACCTGAAGGGGTGAAAGACCATTTAATTTATTTTTTTTTTTCAAAAATAAGCATATATAAAAAATTGTCCAAATAATTACTGTATTTGCCGAAATATAGGATGCGTTTTTTTTCGTTGAAAGTAATGTAAAAATGTGGGGTCGTCTTATAATCGGGGTCTAACGATTGACACATGCTAATAGTTGTTTGTGGTGGTCAACAAGCCTTTCAAGGGCGGTGCGTGGCGCAGTGGGTTAGGCGCCCGCCCCATGTGTGGAGGCTACAGATCCTCGCCTGCAGCTGCGGTCCTGGTTCGATTCCCGGCCTGTGACCCTTTACTGCGTGTCATTCCCCTCTCTCTCTCTGATCCCCTTCCTGTCAAGCTACTGTCATAAAAGGCCTCTAGAGCCCAAAATTCCTTAAAAAAAAAAAAAACAAGCCTTTCAAGAATAATCTCCGCAGGAGGTACACTGAGTGGCTCCTGTCCGGTGATCACGCACTCACACCATCGGGAAAAATTCAAAAACCGGCTGTACGTCGGCTTTGTTAATGGATCCTCCAGGCATGGGATGAAGTAAAATCAGAGAGTAGCGGTTGCTGTGATTGGCTCTCTGAGAGTACCACATTTGCATATTTCCCATGCTGCTCTGTGGAACCCTATGTGTTGTTTTGCACCATGAGCTAATATCAGGGGTGTCCAAAGTCGGTCCTCAACACACCTGCCTCAAATCCAACAGCCCATGATATTCTGAACAACAACTCATTGATTTGATTTGAGTCAGATGTGCTGAAGCAGCGAAACATGGAAAACCTGTAGGATTGCGGCCCTCGAGGACCGGAGCTGGACACCCCTCAGCTAAGTGTATATGTGATCCCTTTTTTCTTTCTCCATGTTGGAAGGAATAAGCCGTGTAAAATTAAAACGGTTGTATCCCTTATCAAAGAGTGGCTGACATATCAATATAACTACATCATTCCTGATGCTGCAAGGGGTAAAATTGAATATATGTGCAACTAATTGCGCATTTGATAATAGGATACTGACCATAAAAGTTTATTAAACCGCAGTTCTTTCAAAAAGGTACATTACCTCATTTTCTGAAAATTAGTCTTAGAAAGAGGGGGGTCGTCTTTTAATCAAGGTCGTTCTATATTCGGGTCAATATGGTGATCAAAACAGAATAATCACCACTGTTAGCAAAAACTTTGGGCACCCTCTAATTTCTCAATAAAAGGTGGTCTTAGCATTGTAAAACAGTGTTCAAGTTTACAATCAAAGAGCTTATATCCATTGTTCCCACCTAAGCTCTAGGGGTGGGAAAAATAATCGATTATATTCATTGCGATTCTCTCTCAAACGATTCGATGCTCGATGCAGATAAGTTAATAAACGGAATTTAAAAAAAAACAAAAACTTCTCTCTTTTTTTTTTAAAAGGATTTTTTGGGCTCTAGTGGCCTCGACATGACAGTTGCCAGACAGAAAAGGGGACAGAGAGAGCGGTGAATGACACGCAGCAATGGGTCGACTCCAAAAGGTTTAGAATCACTGCATTTGACAACATAACACAATATCAGTGCATAATAAAATATTGAATTGAATTTAATGTACATAAAAAATTGATGCATCGGATCGTTGGCCTCTGAATCGGAATCGATCGTGAGGAGCCAAGAGATTCCCACCCCCACTAAACTCTGCCACTTTTATTTTATTATTCTATGTAAACAATCATGTTAAATACAGAAACACTTGTGGTTGTTAACACTAATCAAAGTGGCTTAACGGTAGATTAGTCAAAACTTCAATTGCTGGGAGCCCTAATCCAAGAGTTAACTGGAATGATTTAAGTTTCACTCGATTATGGGCATGCTCACCTCTCCTAGGCAGGGCACCACTACCAGCACATCATTCTGAGCCTCCACACAGTCTCTTAGAGCATGAGGCACCGGGTAGCTTGGGAGGAAGTTTGGTAGCCGTCGTTTACTAAGCCTAGAAATGAGAGAGTTAGTCCCAGAAGATAGGCAATACAATTTGCTTTCAAACAATCTACATGCAAAAAACACTGACACCTAAATACTTACGCTAACATTAAATACTAACCCTGTAATTGTAAATGATCCATTCCTTTAATTAATTATTACAATATTTAAAAAAAAAACAAAAAAAAAACTGTAAAAACTTCAATCATTCAAACTTTGTGAATGCTGAGAAAAAAAATATTCCATGCTTAGTGATATGGTTGAAATCTGAGTAAAGCAGATTGAGACATCTTTCATTAATCTTTTGTCCAGGATTCCCAGAAAATCAGAAATCTGGGAGACATTACAATGGATCCCTGATCCCCTGACAAGCTTAAACCATTTACATGCCTAAAACGAGAGGTCAACCGACAGACACACACACGTAAGGGATCAGCACTGGCGTTTTTCCAGATCCTACCTATCTGAGAGAAGCTTTCGTGTTACTCTACGAGATGCTACATCTTCCACTGCACCCCTCCATTGTGAGTGCTGCAGGGTTCAATTCTTGGGCCTATTCTGTTCATACTGTACCTCCTTCCCATTGGATCTATATTTAGAAAAAATGGCGTCTCCTTCCACTGTTACGCGGATGATAGCCAAATCTGCCTACCACTGAAACATAATAATCTGGACTCCATAAAAACCTGCTTGCTTATTAGGAGGATGTTAAAGTATGGCTGGCTTTGAATTTCCTTAGCTTCAATGACAGTAAGACCGAATTTATGGTGTTTGGGCCCAGCAATACATTCCCACTAGTGCCTTAGGCCCCCTGTAGCCTTTCATAAAACAAAGAGCCACTAATCTTGGGGTAAAAATAGATTACAACCTAAAAATGGACAAACAGATAAATGATGTGGTAAAGAAGAGCTTTTTCCAACTTAGAAGGTTATTCAAGGTTAAATCTTGCCTGTCATTGAGACCGTAATTCACGCATTCATGACATTCGTCCTAGACTACTGCAACTCACTTTGTGGTGCAAGCCAAACCTCAATCTCTAGGCTGCAGTTAGTTCAGAATGCTGCTGCCCGTTTACTCACAGGTAGAAGAAAATACGACTGCATCACCTCTGTATTGTCTTCCCTTCATTGGCTCACTCAAATATCAAATACTAGTATTTTTGTATCATCATAGCACACAAATTATTAGTATATATATAGTATCTTGGCTTAGGTACATCCAATAACAGTAAAAAAAAAAAAAATGGAGGAAAAAGCAACAAAAAGTTAGATCCTGCTAAATATTCTTCCTTAGGAATAATTTAAATAATTTATTTTTAAACCTCGGTGGGCCCTTTGAGGTAGTTACAGTGATCACATGAGATGGTTTTGAGAGCTGTTGGGTATCACTGGGAAGGTAGGGCTCAGAGGGCTGCAGCAGGTTTTCATCCTCACTGCCCACTGTGACCTCCAGGCGCCTCCCAATGGTGAAAGAAGAGAAATGCAGCAGAAGTAGCTCAGCACAGCTTCCCAGACTCCTACAGAATTTCCAAAATTTTAGAACTCAAGTTATTCATGCAACACGCATCTAAAGTCTAACAAAAACACTTTGTATTCATCATCAATGGATTAACAAGCCTGAAAACAAAACTATATTTCAGAGGTATATTTTCTTTTACATTAAAGCAATTGATTTGGTTATTACCATTTCTACAAGAGCAGCTTTAGAGAAAAAAAACTTACTTTGCATGACAGGCCACTACAATAGACACTCTCTGTCTAGGTGATATTTCCACTTTCCTGTCCTCCCGTCTTACACCATGGGAAAGAAGAGTATCTTTCTGAATCACACTATTCTTTTTGTCTACCTCCTCTGCATCCCTGACTTGTTTTTCAGAAGACTCAAGGCAGTTTTCTTGCAAAGTTTGTCGTTTCTGGCCTGATGATGTGGATTTGTTGACAGTAACTATGGCGAACTGTTCTTCAGACTCCCAGCCGGCGAATTCACAACACTTCAGCGTATGGGTCACTGAGCTTTTATTTCTAATGCAGAAAACAAATGAGGATTATACAGTGTGGCATGTTGTGATACTAATCAAGATGACAATTTGCTGTGTAAAAAAGCACTCAGTATAATTTTCTCCCGGACTGGAAACACTAAAATTGCCCTGGTGCATAGAGAACTTACTGTATCCACAACACCAGCTCACGTCTTTCCCCAATCATTACATTCCCAAACTGGCCATAGACTGATACATCCAGCCCTCCTTTGTTTTCCAAGATGCTCTGGAGGTCAGCTTCCAGGAGGGGTGTAGCAGCAAATTTCATACTTCCACTAAAATAAAATAAAAAAATTAATTAATAAGACAAAATACTGATAGTTATGGAAGAAAAGCAGATCAATTTAGTAACTTATCCAACATTACCTTTGAAAAAACAAACTAATTACAATATTCCACCATAGGCAAATCTAAGCCAGAAGAACCATTTATTTTTAGTCAGGAAGGCAATATTTGATTCAATAGAAGAAAAGGCAACTGGACCCGTTTTTTTTGGTTCTAGAAGACATGTCACCTTTCATCTGAAAGTTTCTAAAGTACTGAGTCAGCACTAATACATGAGACTAGACAAAAAATGTGAATTGCCTTTGCTTTACCAAAACAGGACTTTTAAATGCAAAACATGAAAAACGTGAAAAGCTGGATTCATACTTGCGTGGCACCTGTGTAAGGTTGGTTACGGCACCTTGTCTCTGCGTAGGTCCACGGATGCTGTAACCCAATGCTCGAGAGCACATTTCACCAGCGTAAGCTACGCCGGCCCTACCGTACGCAGGCATTGCACAAGTATAAATACAGCTTAAGTCTCATTTATACCGCACTAAACGGAAACTGAAGCCAGACATGTTCACGTAATGCAGTTACAGGTCAAAAAAATTCCTAATATTATCAACTTGAAAATGGGCTAAGACATACCACAAATGTTCCAAAATTTGTTGTGTTTCATGTTATTGTATCATTTGAAATTTTGGGATTATGCATGACTTGGGTTGGGTTTACAGTGCAACATGACGCATTTATCAGCGTTAAGGCCGGTTTATACTTCTGTGTCGTCTCCCTCGCGTAGGTTACAGCATAACCGCTGTAGCCTCTGCGTGGGTCTGCAAAGTCTTGACATGCACCTCTTTGGACCTGACGTGCAACACGGCGACGCGACACAGAGACGTGGAAGTACTCCCTTGGGATTGGTCAGTGAGAATACTTGCCGGAAACATCAGGAAAAAAAAAAACTGAGCTCTGTGAACTTTACCGGTAAAAATCAGATATTATACAGTCAATGGTATAAATATATTATACAAGTATATATGTCTATGTTTACTGGTTGTTATCAGCCCTACTACCATTTGCAGATTTGTAAAAGAAACTGCAGCACAACGCTTTGACTCTACGCTTGAGTATACACACAACCCTTCAGTGTCAGCTAGGCCAGCTCTGACCTGAAGCATACGCGACGCCGGCGACACTTGTGCACGGACGAGTATAAACACAGCAGAGGCTACAGGGGTTACGGCGTAACCTAAGTTATAGAGACGACGCCGAAATAGAAAACCAAGTTTTAAGCAAATGCTACATTATGTGGATAAGAAAAATAAAAAATGTCTTTTGATAGTTTTGCAGTTCACACATAATTGACTTGGCGTTAGGTTGATGCCTTTTTAGTGGTCAGTGTGCAATGGGCAGAAGAAGCAGCAGCATTTAATTACACATATATGTCTTGTTTATTCATTTTCACTGTTCCAGTATTACTTATGTTTCAAACATCAGCTATTCTGCTGAAGGACAGCTTTAAATCAAAGCTAGCTAGGTGTTTTTTCCTCCCTGTGCTTCTAAATTCAAAACTTAGTTTCAATAGTATTGTTCAAAAACATTTTTATAATGTAGTTTACGGAAAGAAGCCTCTTAAGTCCAGGTAAAGGTCCTGTAGTCTTTTCCCATCTGTTTTCTTACAGGAATCCAGAGTCAATATGTAGCATTTATTTATTGTTCACAGAGCAGAGATGATCTAGATGGAGTGAGACTTCTTGGTTACTTTACTTTGGTTCTACATTATTTTATGTTGGTATCAAAAGGCCTACGAGGAATGTCCATTCAAAATTAACTTGAAATTGAAATTAATTGACACATTATAATAGTGATAATCATCAAATTGTAATTATTTCTTTGACAACAATTGTACCAAGAAAATCTATAAAATCGTGACATCCCAAGTGACATGTTCCAAAATTCTGACTTAATGCGTGTGAGCATACATGAAGTCCTCTGTTGCTTTTCATTAAAGCATTCAGTACTACTATGACCTGGATTAATAATAACCTATATCAAACAATACTAGTTGTAAATTTGATTATGAATTTTACTTCTGAAAGCAGGGTGCCATGCACAGGGCTCTCCAACAGTAGAAGGACTGACTGCTCTCCACCATCACCAGGTTGACCATGTGTCCTGGCAAAGGCCGATAGTTAGTAGGCAGCAGTAGGGAGTCCAAACTGAAAAAAACGCTGTCATCGACCACTCCATTGTTGCCATAAATGCTGGTTATGCACACCTAGAGGAAAGAGATAATTAAGGGGAGAGTGAAGAGGTAATCAGATTACTTTTACCCCCCATAAACATAATTTAACCAGACAAACTTTGACATTCAGAATGTATGTGCAGCATATTGAACAAAATAATTACTATTAAATGGACTTCACCATAACAGGCATGTATATCATTAAACAATGATACAATTACCCTGTCTAGGCGACTGTAACGTAAAGGGGCCACAGAATGAGCTTGAGTGGTCCACTGGGTCGGATTGATGAAATACTTTGCTTGGACCCAGTCTCCTTTCATTGGCTCATAACCTGTAAGGGAGAGGTGAGAGAAATAAAACTAAATTAAACCTACCATTTGCCAGCAAGGTTATGATAAACATCATGCAGTCTTCTACATTAGTAGGTAGTTATATGCTTGCTAAATTTACACCAGCTAAAGGCAAGCCAACAATCCCGTATAAGGGTATGTTTTAATCAAAAGAATAAAAAATATTGATTTGGGCCAATGTGGCAGTAGCACAAACTCAAAGATATGCAAAGTACAATGTGACTAAAAGGTTAACAATTATAGCATATACAATAAGGCTTAAAAGGCAATTATCTGGTTTGTGCATCCACTTGCCCACAAGGCCTGTTTAACAAAAGTTTAGTCATCCTCAATAGTCTGCAACGGTTCACTGAGACCCTCTGTGCATTAAAAATAAATACATTTGAAAAAAAAAAAAGATTCTCAGATACTAGTCGATACTAAAATTGAGTATCTAGTTAGATACTAATTAGAGCGAGTATCGATTGAATTAAATGCCGCTCCTCCGTCTCGTTTTTAAAGGAAAGATCAGCAGCCTCTAACGATTTCAAACAGGCATTGCAGCAGCCAGCCAGCCAGCCCCTGTCCAACTGTGGGGACCTGGCAGACAGTAGTTGTGACCAGTGACTGTATGTTATGAAACATTTCCTAAATACCATTGGAGAGCTGACCGAGCTCCTCCGGACCAGCTTTGGTTGAAAATATTAAAAGCAAGAACGCCGTCTGGAAATATTTTGGATATGAAGCAGATGAGCGTGGAAAGCCAAAAGATGTGGACAAGTCCATGTGCAAAAAATGCTATAAAGTTGGAGCGACCAAGTCGAGCAGCATAACAAACTTGGCAATGCATTTAAATAGACAACCAACCCACAAATATACCCCGAGTTTCGAGAGGTGCAAGCGCTAGTTTCATGTTATAGCTGTCTTACATTTAAAGTTGACAGTTCCTAAAGCCTGCTACATGTATAGCCTTTGTGTAATTTTGATATATTGTGAAAACTGTCATCAGGCTCCTTTATTTTTTACTCAAATATTGATTTAAGGATATTGTTCTTTTTACTTTTGTATTTTTTTGCATTCTAGCAAGTAGTTTGCACAAGTAATTGTCTTTATAATATTGCATTTATTTGAAAAAATTAATTTCATTCAGGTTTTTCTTTAATTATAAGCACAAAGCAAGTTTCACATGCTACAACTGTTTTGCATCTAAAGTTGACTATTCCTAGAGCTAGATATATTGTGACAACTGTCCTCAGGTTAAACTGAATTTAAAGTTGGACATCTAGATTGTTTTAAAAAAATATTTTTTTTACTTTTGTAAGTGTCTTCATAACAAATTTATCTAAAAAAGTTAATTTAACTTTTTCATGTAAAAAAAAACATTTATTTTTCTTGCATTTTGCCAATTATATAATTCCGGTGTTCTGACT
>JAPMNP010684068.1:0-17905 GCA_029874935.1 Atherina boyeri | reverse complement strand
CTTTGTTATAAAAATTAAGACTTGGAGAATGGAATTTAAGACTTTTTAAGGCCTTAATTTAGGAACATGACATTTACTGTAAGACCTTTTTAAGACTTTTAAGACCCTGGGGGGCAACCCTGGTGTCATCTGATAAATAAGTCAGGAATAAGAAAGGCAAAGTTACACTGAGGCCAAGTAGGAAAAGCTTTCTTGATTTAGAACACGACTCTCCTGAATGATTTAATAAACTTGCAGTTGTCAGCAGGAGAGCAAAGATAAGAAAAACAATCTTTGCACATTTTCAACTCCTACAGCTATCAATGATATCAGACCAAAAATTATAGTAAATTATAAAAAAATGGTTTATAAGTTCACGACGACAGAGTTTAGCTTAGCTGATTTTACTTGTGTGCTTCTGTTGCTTTATCTCTTTCTTCCAGCAGCAGGCGCTCCTTAGAATCAAAATTCTCCTTCATACGCTTCACTTGGCTCTCCAGTCGAGTGAGCAGCTCAGCCTTCTCCTGCCACTTCTTACTTGAATCACTAACAGAGGAGACAGCAAGAACATAAATTTTAAAAACAAGCAAACATCATTTCAGAAATGCAACATGGATGCGTTTCCAAAATGAATAGAGTAGGAAAATAATAAGAAATCTCACTGACAAATTGTCTGTGCACCATTTTCAACTAAATAAAAAGCTGTAATATTTGCAAATCAATGTATTTTGTTTTTATCAACATTTAACATTTTATTCACCAGCATTAACTTTTCTTGTCTTGCCTTTAACACATCATCAGATGCACACATCACCTAAAAACATATTTTTCTGTGTATATAGTCTTTATGTGTTTAGCCACTTGCCTATAAACTCTTCTGACATCCTCAAGCTCAGCCTCCTTGCCTTCTAGCAGCTGTTTTAGCTCCTCCTTGCGCAGATTAAGATGCTCCAGCCGCTCCTTAAGCTCAGCTTGTTGGGCCGTTTCCTCCTCCAGGTGCTGCTGGAACGTCTTCTGGGCTTGGGCAGTTTCATCCTTTAACCTGCGGATCTGATCGTCACGCTCCTGTAAAGTCTGGACAGTAAAAAGGTAGATCTCAGTGGAATATTTATAGAACTCATCAGGCAGTGTGTTTACATGAGTTAACAATTAAGTACAGCTACAATTGTAGCTTGGCCTGGTCATTTCGTTAGTCTACTGCCCTTGTACCAGTATAGGCCCACATAATGGAAGTAAATTTACCAAATTAAATACGTCTGAATCTGCTCAGTGGCAATATGGCCTTTCAACTCGAATAGAGCAAAACACCTACTTTCATCCTGCATCACATTTTTGTTTACTTTTTCTTTTTTTAAGATATCTAAATACATTTGAATGTGAAGGATTGTCTGTTGTCACCGGCTTCTCCTTCCTGTGTTACAGCTTCTTTTCTTACTTCCTGGTTAAATTCCAGGATGATAACTATAGAACAAAATGTTTAGATCGGTATGAGCCCATTTTAAATGTACACATATGCTGGTGTGATTTCATTTACAGCTGACACTTATTTAGGTATGTTAGTCCAACACTGAAAAGTTCAATGGTCTCCAGATAAATACAGAGAGCTGGCTAAAGGGATACATGTAAGGGGTTCAAGCATCATCAATATTGAAAAAAAAGGGGGTAGGAAAATACCTCTTTGAGTTTACGAATGGTTTCTGTCTGGTCATCCATGATTTTGGCTTTGATTTTGAGGGCGTCATAGTCCCTCTCATTCTGTTTCTTCTGCGTCTCCAGCTCAGTGGTCAGCACCTCTATCCGGGCCTCCAGACGTCCACGATCCTGAGCCAGTGATGCACCTGGTAAAGAAAAATATATATAATCATAAACAGACACTATCTCTCATTCCTACTTTGTTTTCTTATGTTCTATAGTCTTTATTCTTATTCTCAGTTTCTCACTACAGTAAATTAATGCCTATTATTGTAGTAACCAATTATGTTTTCAAAGAGTGCTTGAAAATAAATAAGCTTAGCTGTTCGTGGCTCTGTAAGCATGTGTATCCCAAATAACCACTAGATGGCAGGAGCTCCTGCTTCCGAAACATCAGGGCAAACGATAAAAAAAAATAAAAATGAATCACCCCTTCATCATACTGGCTCTACAGTAAAGTCCTCCTAATTTTTTTACAAGGGACTCATAAGCTAATGCAGTTTATACAAGACTGCCAACAAACAACTAATACTGGCTTTCAGAGTCTTCCCTGCACTATAGTGCTGACTCAATTTATTCATTGCAAGTATCCTCTTAGATTTCTCCCACCTTGCTGAGCGAGCTCCTGGCCCCAGATTCTCCTCTCGGCCCTGAGGCCGTCTATCACCGACTCCTGAGCCGTTAGCTGAGACAACAACCGTGCCTTGTCTTTCTTGAGCATCTCCAGCTGCACTCCGACACGGCGGTCCTGTTCCACCTCTGCTTCCAAAGAATGCAGACGGCTCTGGTGATGAGACATACACAGAAGCAGTATTAATGATCAACGGCCACCTGTCAGGGCTGGCAGATTTTAAGACAGCAGTCGGATATTAGCCACTCTCCGACTTGCTCAAAGTGAACAAATTTTGAGAAGGACACAGCTGAAGCTACTCTGTTTGTCTTACAAATAATATTTCAAACCAGATAAGGTTATCATCTGAAAATCTTGAATCGTTACTTTAAAGTTCCACACCTTCAGATCAGTGACAGCCTCTTTTTTGGCTTTGATGAGCTCAAAGATACGGCTCTTCTGTTCTTTGACCATCGCCGTGAGCTCCAGCACCAGCGAGCCCGATTTCTTTTCCCTCTGCTGGGACTGAGCAAGGGTCGCCTTGAGCTCCATCACCTCTGCAGTCATGTGATCACACACTTCCTTCACCTACAGGGAAAAGATGATGGGTTAGGAGTGTCAAAGAAAGCTAAGCGTTTAACTCGGTGAAGAACTTTGGCCAAAGCTTTAAATGACTTGACAAATTCATGATTAGTTTTATCTTATGTATTAGCACTCCTTTCTCTGTAAGCCTTTAAAGATGGCAGTCTATTTCTTGTTCAGACTTTTCTTGAAGGTGAAAAGAATCAAGAATAAGATATTTTATGCCGAATAAAAGTTTGAACTGCTTCAAATTCTGTTCTGAGTTAAATTATCCTTATTCAATCTCAGCTTTCACCAACAAGCTGAAAATTGAGGTCACTTCCAGTTCAATACTTTCACTTTTTACCATGTAGTAATCACCCATCAGCTGGCCTGCATAGAAAAAATATTCTAAAAGTCAAGACAATATTACAGTGGTTACAGGCTATTTGGATGATGTGTTGATCTTCTCAGACCTCAGAGAAACGAGCAGCCTCGATGGTTAATGCCATCCGGAATTCGTCTTCTAGAGCGGCGTACTGTTTCCTGCCTTCTGACAGTTTTTCCTGCAACTCGACTTCTCTCTGGCTATGTCTCTGCTCCGCTGATGCAACCTCCTTCGACACTGCCTCACGGAAATCTGCCCCACCAGGTTGTAACCGTAACTCCAGTTGTTTTCTGTGGGAAGAAAGCAATCATTTGATGATGAACATTGACCTGTGCACCTAGCTATCATGTATTTAATAGGAAAAAAAAGAGTCTGTGTATCTTACTATCAATTTTAAGAACACATCTCCAACTCAAGTTTAATAGGTACATGAATAAATTTGCATCAAACACTATACTTAAAAGTGAATAAAAACAAACAAACAAACAAAAAACTGTTACAATCCAACACTAAAACTTTTCAAAACTTGAAATTACTACCGGTTAGGTTATGGAAATATGAGAACAAATACACATCGCGGGCATTATTATTAAGAGTTTAACACTCAAAACTGAGTTAATTTTCTCAGAACCACCATGTTACTAGGATGAAATTGTGATTTATGCATCACAAAGTTTAGATTCAGCCACAAAAATACAATAAACAAAGCTTTTCAAGCAGAAATTATGGCACAAAGCCACTTATACAGAAATGTTAATGTTCTTGTCCAGACAGGTTTTTAAATTTGATTAGATGATATTTTATTTTCTCTGGTTATACAAACCATAAAATCAGAATAACAAACAATTACATGTAACATAACATGTATCAATGTTTAACCAAAAAAAAAAAGGTTTAGGCTGAAGCTCACAGCTTATAACGCCTAACCTTCTCACTTAAACTTCTCAATACTTTTCAGTGACAAATATTTTGTTGATCGTTGTTTTCCTGCATAAAAAGATATATCCATCTACTCCACTTCCATTTTGAAACAATCTTGAATCATGCTCTTTGGACAATGATAATGACTTTTTGTGTACCACATGGCAGCTGGCAGACCTATCAGGATGGTAAGTGTAACTGGGAACTTGTACATGTCATCTGATTGCTTGTTAATCTGTACTAAACCTAGATAAGGGGGGCACAGTGCTAGGGGTTTGCTTTCATAGGTGGGGGTGGGGGTCATCAGTGTTATCAGGAATAACAAAAACTCTTTTCAACTCTGGCAAACAATGTTATATATTTAGAACATCACTGCTTGCCCAGAAAACTGGCTTCAAGGGCCTTGAAAAACGGGGTGGCCTTGATATGAAGACAGTCATCTTCAGATGTACCTGTGCTCTTGTTCTCTGGATGCCAGCAGTTCATGCAGCTGCTGCAGTTTGTCTTTGTGTTGGCGTACTGAGGCTCTCTGGATGTCCATCTCTCTCTTCAGAGCTGCTGCCCTGTTCTCCAACTCCTGGTACCGCTTCATCTGAAGAGGATCAGTACATGTTTTGTAGTAGTCTGTTGGAGTTGAATGACACTCCCCGCAGAACCATTTTAACCTCTTTATATTTGTTTGCTCTGTGGGCAGACCCACTAAATTATTGCACTGGTTTGATTAAAAATCAGAACAATGGGTGGACTTCAGTGGTAGAAAAACTAAGGTTAGCAGAAGTATGATGTGTGAAGATATATATGGCTCTATATAGTAAACACTATTTGTCCAACTGACGCATTTTTAGGAAAGAAAATGAGCATCGGTACCTCTTCAGCCTGCTGGCAAGCCCTCAGTGCGTCACCATGGGAGATGCTTTCTTCCAGTCTACGCAGTGCAGTCTTGTGTTGTTCTTCACTGCTGCGGGCCTGCTCCAGCTGCTGGGTCAGGGACTGACACCGCCTCTCCAGCTCCTCAACATGAGCTTGAAGATCAGAGCGCCCTGATCGCTCTTTCAGCAACATCTCTTTCAATCTGGATGGGAAAAAAAATGTGATGAGTGGGCAAAACCAGCAAGAATTAGACTGAATTTTTCCTTTGAGTGCATCAAGAAATTACTATAACACCCCCTCACAATTTTGCCCTTGACTGTTTTCTTTGTGTTAAAAATGCAGTAGCCTGCAAAATAAAATTAAAAAAATGTAAAAACTCTGACAAAACAGCATTTTTTAAATTCATGACAGAGATGGAAATGTAAATGACTTTCTGGCTGCAAGAAAGAAAAAAAACAAATCAGGAAAAGAAAATAAACTGCTCATGACTGTAGCAGCACTACATTCACAGTTGTTGCCTTTTCAAAATCTCTCTTGATGAGTCTAATCTCTCTCCTGATGAGCCCAAACATCGACAGTATCAACCGTGTTTGCTATCATTAGATAATGACAGCTGAGATTGATGTGTGTAATATTGCTGAAATCTGCACATCACCAGATCTCTAATTACAGCATAATGCTGATTTATCTAAGCAGGAATGTGCAAACAAACTCAAGCACACCGCAGTCACACCTGGTGCTCTATCTGTACAATCTGCAAACCCAACATCAGCCTCATGTGTAAGAACAGAAGAAAAAAAACATATCATCGATAATTGTCACCTCTGGAATATAAATATAAGCTATATCATCTGGATGGGTGTGCAAGTTAATGATCTTTATGGTAAATAGCTGATTTTAAAAACAGACAATTGCAGGCTTATTTGAAGGTTATGGGATAGTGGAGCCAAAATTTGTACTTTCATTAAAGAAGAAATTTCAAAAGTAGTTTTGATATTCATTGTAAAAGAATGAGACATGCAGCAGGCTCTGGTCTCAAGAGATTCAGTGCAAAAGATTAAAAAGATAGAAACAGAAGAGGATCCATCATGTACTTGACAGTTAAAATCCCCAAAGACAAGTTCAAATATTGTTTTATCAGCATGCACTTTTTTGATTCATTTAGTGGCTTGTGGGAATTTTATTTTTTTTTTTATTATTCATTCATTTCAGGCATTAATTTTGCACAGTAGAAGTATGGAATTTTCCATACAAGTTAACCTGTATTTCCTTCTTACCTGTCTGTGGTGTGCAGAGCCAGGCTCTGAAGGTCTTTTTCTTCGCTGACTTTTGTCTGAAGACACTTCATCTCTTCCGTCAGCTTCCTCACAGCTTGTTCTGCCTTCCAACGTCTCTCCATTTCCTGATCACGTTCTTCTACAATTGTCTAAGCAGCAAACAATTAAAAAATAACAGATACACACTGAGTGAGGAGTGACGGGAAATTCCACCAGATTAGCACATCAGCTTGTCATTAGGCCTGAATAACATCTTACACACTTTCTAAAATCCCATAATTTGTGGTTCATTAGCAGTTATAAAGAATGTGAAAGAGCATCATGCCATGGCCCGTGTTAAGAAAGGAATGACATCCTATGAAAATGCTTTCCCATTACTTGTTCCTGCTACCGGGTTATTGTTTTGTGTAGCTAAAAGTTTGGACAAAATGGTCAAATCTGGTGAAGAGAAGACAAGCCATGAACACAGGAAAAGAGAAGAGGAGACTTTAAGAAGAAAAGAAGAAGAAAGAAGCTAAATTACCCAGAAAAGAACGAGATAAACTACACTGATTCATGTTGTAGAGGATAACTGACCCTGGTGCACTATGTTTGCTCACGTTCTTGAACACTGCCAACTATGGTATGATTTTAAAATCATTTGATATCTTGCATGAGTTAGAAGATACAAATCAAATGAAGCATGTCAACAGTTTTGCAGTAGTTTGGTGCAGGACCTGCTAATTAGATAACCTTCAATCAATTAACCAATCAATCAAAGTTTAATTCTATAGCATTTTCCAACAACAGCATTGACTATGATGTGCTTTGCATTATGGAAACAGATAAAACAAAACACATTAAAGCAGAGGAAGTTTAAAAGAAAGTGATACAAGTCAAAAACACATTAAAACCATGAAGCAACAAAGAATTACTTAACGAATCTAGTAAAAGTCTTGTAATTGATTAAATCCATGTTTTGTTTTGTTTTTCTGCCAATGGACACATTTCATTACCTGGAGTAAAATGGACATTATCTTATAGGTCAGTCCTCCAGTTTGTGCAAAAGATATGTTTAAAAAAACTTAACTAAATACAAAATGGGAGTTTCTAAACTGTTCATAGCTGAACTAGATAGAACTTGATTTTTCTTCTCCGATAATTCAATGGGGGCTAACCACTTTCATATAACGTTCACTTAATAAAAATGTAAGCTGCTATTCAGCCTGCAGGTGAACTGTCCAGTTGTACCCTGTAGGTTTCTTCTTCCTGGATGAACTTGGCTTTCACATCGCCTGAGGTCTTAGCTGCTCTTAAAGGTCCTTTCCTTCTTTGCCCTGCTGCTTCTACAGCCCCCGCACCGCCAGTCTTCCTCTTGGGCCCCACAGCAGACTTTGAAGTCCTCAGTTTATAATTCTCCTGATCGCTGCAAATAAAACAAATCACAGGTATTGTACCAGCTTTGAAATAAATTTTTAATTCAAGGGAACTCATGAAAATGCCAGGCTAAATAAAGACCAAAAGTTGAAGACTTACTTTTACAGGAAAGCAAAGTTTGAACTACTTTAAATCAAATTTGGAGCTCATCTTGTTAGCGATAGGTTAGTTGTACACTTGTTTAAGTTAAATTATACAATCTTAAGCACATGTCATCAGTGGTGATAAAGTTAGAAGATAGACCATGTAAGTGTGGTCTTAAATCACAGAAGTGAGGTGACAGTTGTAATTTCTAACAGGGAGCATAGAACAGAGAAGAAAATGTATCATCCCTTTCTGCTAAGATGTAAAAGGATTCCCTCTATCATCGAACAACCAGATGATATCAAATTGATGCATGAGGAAGAAGATGGCAATAACCTCTGCTGCGATATGTATTTGATTATAGTGATGCAAATTATATCAGTAACTACATTATTAACACATCTGTGTTAACAAACTTTGGCAAGTGCATGAATAATATTCTCATTACCTTAAGTTTCAGTCCCTGACTTTGTTCTTGTATCCACAATTGCTTAAAACTAAATAAAGTTTCAAACAGTAACGAAGAGTTCAGGAGTTTGAAGCCCCGTGGGATGGCAGTTAGCTGCTATACTAAACAGAGTACAAATGGAAACAAAATGGCAAAAGAAAATATTTTCTACAATAAAATAAACCAACAGCTGAGACATTGTTATTGTGCAGACTCACCTTTCTGATCTTGTGCTCTTGGTCTCCTGAGTGGTCGTGCTCGAAGTTATAATGCTGTGATGTTTGGGAATCCTTGTGCGTCTCCTGTTTTCCTTCCCACTGTCACACTCACTTTCTGACGTGCGATCTGTGTCCCTCTTGGCTTTATGTAACTTCACCAAATAATGTGTAGAGATTTTTGATTTTTCACCAGTAGGAGTCTGAGAAAAGAAATATTGACATTATGCGAGAATAAATGCAAACGCACAGGGCGTTTGAATGACTTATGATACTGTGCAAAAGTTCTAAGAATAAAAAGAAAGATTAATTTTAAATCATAAAAAGATATGGTGCCGAAAAAGTCTTATTTAAATCAGTACGAGTATCAGTTAACAAAGGTTTTTCCTGCAGTTTTGCAGGTCTGGTTGGCTGCTATAACATCAAACATCTTTTCTGTGGACTGTCATACCATGTCAATGAAAGCTGATCTTCATGATTTTGGTCTCTTTTTTGTTTTGCTTGGGCTAAACATGGAACTGATCACTGATCTCTAAGATGGCATTATCTAATGGACAAGGATGTAAAATACCATTTAGAGCTATATGTCAAAAACACTTTTACAACACTATATCAGGTAAATATCTGGGACGCAGCTTAACATGATGAGTCAGTCACCTACTGTTTACTGTAGACATCAGACGAGATATAATCAGTCAACACAAACACTTCTTAAAGTGTGAATGACTGGCTTTCAGAATATGCACCTGCTGGATGAGCTGAGACACCAGGTGCTCCAGTTTCTTGATGCGTTCTTCATTAATGGCTTCTGCTGGATCAGCCACAGCAAAACCAACAGGGCGGGAGCTCTGACTAAATGGTTGTGTGACTGGCTGTGGGATTGAGTGTGTGGTTGGATCTGTGGCTGCTTCGGGGGCAATCTGCTTACGAAACTGGGTAAGCACCTGGTCGATACGGGGTGTCGTGACAACACCTTTAGCCTGAAATGAAATGTTCAATTATATTGTTAGAATTGAACCTTTTAAAGCTTATTTTAGGCAGAAACGAGGGTTTAAGTTTCATTGGCTTTCTTGAACTCAGGAAGTGACACACTTTATTCAATTAAGAAAGTTACAGTTAATAGAGAGACCATATCCATCATCATATAAAACTGGAAACACTTTAAATGAAATCCTGCCTTTCAGGCATTAAGGTTATGAATTATTTATTGTAAATAACTTTAGCGTAATGATAATGATAAAATAAAATGAAAAATCACCGCTTCAATGTGACTTGTATCAGAGGATAGCAGGAGGTCCACATAGTCTTCCAGGCCAGGAATGTCACAGAGACTGCTTATACCTGGAGATGATGGATGTCTTAGGCGATCCAGGCCATCCAGAACTGAGATCTGTGGCAGCGACTCCATAACAATCTCCCAGTAACCTGCAGAAAAACATGAATAGATATGGATCAAGAAAAAATTGACAAAGCTGTGTGATGGTCATAAATGTAATTATTAGTAAGCTAGGTGTTATTGTTATCATGTTGCATAAAATCAAGAAAACTACATTAAAACATAATCTCTGCATGTTGCCCTATTAGTCACCCTATTGATATACCCTTTATAATAGGACCTAACAACAGCTTATGCAAGTATATAATGGACATTCTAATAGAGACAGCAGAGGTTAAGAGAGTGAGTGAGGACCGTTACACCTTTTTTTCTTTATATAAAAAAAAACTTTTTCACCATCTGCTGCTGTGAATGAATCATGAATAGGACGACCTAGATAATATGAAAAAAGCATAACTGAAAAGATTTTTAAATTAATACTACTGTCAATCCAAATCACAAATATTCAGGACCATGCAATGAGGAAAAAGACAGAACAGATCACAGTTATTAATGCTGGATGCTGTCAATCCAAATATGACTAATTTTTACTGAGATGTAATTATACGGTGAAGCACAGGGAGGCTTAAGTCTCAGTTCTTGTTGGATTCACCAAAAACAAAGACAGGAAAATGTCCAGCAGGTAATTCTGGGGGTTATTTGATCCAACTATATTTTAGCGTTATGGATAAACTTCTCAATCATTCTACTGAAAATTCATCCTATGGAGCTTTTTATGTAACTGGACAAATACCTCATAACAATGTTTGCTGATGGCTTAGCCAGCAACTAAATGCACACAAATGTGGAAACTTTAGCATAGTGATAGTCCTTTTCATTGATTTGCAAGTATAGCTGACTACTTGATGGGTAAATAATCTTTTAACTAAATCTGTAAGTAGATTTACCCGATCTACCCTATTAGTGTTGGTTTGTCATGATGGCTACCTAAATGTCTTTGTGTATGCAGGAAATGTTTTTTGGAGATACTTTCTGAAAATATTTCTCATACACTGAAAACTCAAGCTGGACCTTCCACAGAGTTTGGTTAACTTTAGTTTACATTGTAAAAACAACTTATTTCTAACTGTCCTGCTCCACTCTTTGTATAACATATTTCCTGCTATATAGTTATAATCTGTTTGCTCTGTGTGTAACTCCCAGAGTTAATATCATTAACCACACAGCGGGATGTATTCTAGATAGAATCCCATTTCATTTTATTGCTATTCACTCAGAGCAAAAACAACTTGGATGTAATCTAAAAATACATTGCTGACAATGATCTGATGCACTAAAAGATATTAAAAGTCCCCATATTTTAAAGATTGAGAGCAATTCCTCAATACTTCATCACCTCCCTGAAAGGACATGGAAACAGTTCACAGGAAATCGACTCCATTACGAAATGATTACACAATTTGAAATGTACTCATTAACTGTATAAAGTTTTTTGTGTAGAATAAGCAGACCTCTCTTCTTATTTTTAAACGCATCATATCAGAAGTGTTTCAATTTCTGATACATCAATGTTTAGTAGTATTACTTCAATCAAAATACTTGTTATAACTGTATTTAAAAAAAGAAATGGGTAGCATTGTATTTGACATACTGTGACAAATTAAGTGCCTGGTTGCCCCATGGTTCAGGCAAGATATATCCTGCAGCTGCACAGTTGATTTTCTTTCTAATGCCCCCATCAAAAAGGCTTAAAAGTTATCTTGGATTAGACCAATTCTAGCAACAACAAAAAAACCACTGATGCTAATGCGGTACTCATTTTAACAACTCTATGGATATCAAACCACTGTCACTGTGGTTTGTACGATCAAGCTGAGTGCATGTCAAATTTGTTACATCAATGTGTTCATCTTTTGTGTTTGATGATACACAACAAAGGTAGTCTTTCCTCCTACCTGGTGAACCACAGATGGGGTTGTCTCTACCATCATGGCTCAAAGTGACATCTCGTAAACCTTGTAATCCCAGCAGGCACTGCAGGAGATGATCAGCGCTGTCGAGGCGGTTGCCATGGAGACTGAGGTGCTTCAGCTTGTACTCGGTACCATGGAGATATAACAGGCCTAATGAGGAGATAAAGGAATAAACATCACTTAAATATTAGTAACTTGTTAAACTTCTTATTTGGTACAGAAAAAAAAACTTTGACCAGGCAGTGTGTGACTCACCAGTGAGGTTATTTATCTGATTGTTGGACAAGTTTAATCTTGTTAGGTTCACAAGGCCATTCAGTCCTGATGTAAAGCAGGAGGACATTAACAACTGAGTGATTTCACAGCTCACGGAGCAGTGACAGTAGACACAAGACACAGTAACAAAGAATTATTACCTGTATAACTTGTGCAGAGCCAAAACATTTATTATTTAAGGAAAATGTTGACTAAGACTTACCTTCAACCTTGCTGATTAGGTTGCAGGATAAATTCAAAGTCCTCAGGGATGTGAGCGAACTCAAACCCTCAATCTTAGAAATGCGATTGGAGGAAAGGTCTAAGTACCGCAAGTGCCAAGCTGAAGTCAAACCCTCAATCCTTGGGATGTGATTGCAGTGTAGATTAAGAGATGTAACAGCAGGAGTCAAGGGAATATCCAGCAAACTATAGAGAAAGCAGCAAGATCAGACTCACAGTAAAGGGTAAAGACTAGCACTTACAAGAAATTTTCTCCACATGAAAATTTGCACTAATTAATTAGCACTTCATTACTGATAATTCTGCATCCTTTAAAATAATAAACAGACTCTTTAGGTTATGAAATCGTTTCAAAACTAGAAATATCATGTGATCAGATTTGTAAATTCCACAATGATGATCCATGGATCAGAGTTATCTACACCAATAATTCAAAATGTTGCTAAATTAGATCAAAATGATCCTGATCCTTTCAGATAGAGATTTCCAAATCCATCCTACAGGATCACAGACAGAAAACAGGACATGAGGCGTAGTTGAGAATCTAAAAGGCATTGATATTTCCTTCGAACGTACAAAATGAAGTCATTAAAATAGTTTAATGTTGCATAAAGTCTATGTTTGCTCAGATTCTTTCATCTTAACACATGCTACAGCACACTGACTTTTTATATATTTGTGACCCAAGATGGTTGTTGAATAAGGCTACTCAACTACATATTTCAACGGTCTGTCAAAAGAAATATTAAGTTACTCATGCTGCAACATACTGACCTTTCTTTTGCTGGAAATTATATTAGGACAGTGTTTTGTACACCCAATGTACAACAAGTCTTCACTATTTTGTGTAATAATGACAATACATACAAACACAAATTTCGGAAATAGTGAAACTGTTTTGCTTCTATTAATGAGGAAATGCTCAAGTAATACTTCCAGACTGTTTTAGTATATGAAACAAACACATGTCATGGCATCACCCTCAAATCCATCTCTCAGGTGCGATTAATATAATGCTGAATTTTGGTTTCAAAGTTATCTAGATTAATCCCAAAATTTTGAAATACCCAACAGAGGCTATTATCTGGATTTAAGGCATGATCGGATTTACAAATCTAGATTTGAATATTCAAGAATATATCTGGTTTGAAAAACCCAATTTTGGATCAGATCTGGGTAAAATCTAATCCACCTAGATTAATCCCGATGGATTTTGTTTAAAATACTGCATGGCATTAATGTTGACATGTACAGAGGAAGATTAAGAGATCAACTTTTTAAAGAGAATTCAAGTCTGAGATGCATGTTCAAAAGTAGCCCAATTACGTTATAATTGTAACTGACAATATATTATGGTAGAACATTTAACTTTTTACTTCATTATGTATCTTTGAGGGTTATAATTTGAGATATATATATATATATATCATGTGATGCACTCATAAGGTAAATTTTAAGTTTTACTGTTGACAAAAACCAAGGTGCATTATACAACGATCAATATTGGAAAAGTTGCTTACCATCCCACTTAAAATACAAGATTAAGTCTTTCTTTTTTTCTCCCCTGGGGGAAATTTGGCTAGGTTTAAGTGCTACTCATTATATACCTATATAATACCTATAACAATTCTACCTACAGGCCTACCTTACCTAATGCATCCAAAGGCCTACTAAAAGATAAATAATGAAATATGTAACTCATGACGATTAACGAGATTTTTCCAATATCACAGTCTGTGCCCCTTTCGTAGTGGCTACAACAGAGTTTCTGCATGACATTTCATTAGTTGTGATTCAGTTAATAATAAACTAAGTTGAGAGGAGAAAGGCCAGGGTAGACCTCAGATTCAATGTTTTATAAATACTCTTTTTCTTTTCTTAAAGTAAAACCCAAACAACGAGAAAGGAAGTGTAATAAGACGTTACCTTGTTAAATTCTTGTCAACAAGGCTGAGCTCCTGTTCTGCCATAACGACGTTTTCAGCTATTCGTGCTGTTTTCCAGTCCGTTGTACATCAATTAAACTAAAAGCAACCATCCCTACTGTTACATTTCACTACATGAGCTAAAGAAAAAAAAAATTCCAGGAAAACATAAAACCAAACTATTTAGCTGCGTTACTTAGCAACTTAGCCAAAGTGTAGGTACTACTGAACAAATTAAGGCGGCTAAATCATTACAAAACCTCCATCAACAGCAGATATAACTTCTGTAACAACCAACAAGTCCGTAACACTTTGTTTTAACACCCAAATATTGGTTAATAAGTATAATTGTATAGTTGTTTAGTTGTGCAGAGTTAAACTGGCCGCTCTTAGATTACACTTCCTGTTTATATGACGTTGTTAACTTTAGCATCCGGGAAAGTTTTATTTTCTCCGCCCACTGAAGATCAGGACAGGAGTTGATTGGTGCATTGCTGTACGCATAGAGTTGGAAAATAGGGAGTTTGTTACATTTATACACTATATGAGTGCTTACAGAATAAAGATGAATATGAATAGACTCGATTTTATTATTTCTTTCATCAATGAGTATGATTCTACATTTTTCTTTGTGATGGGTGATATGAATGCTTAGCTATATTTCAGACAGCGTGTCATTATTTGCAATTCATTTGCTCCAATTTTGTGAAGATAAAAACCTTGTTGTGTCAATTTATTACAGACAAGTTTGTGATGATGATGATGATGATGATGATGATGATGATGATGATGATGATGATGATGATGATGATGATGATGATTGTCAGCGTTGAAGACTGCATACTTAAGGTTGCCTATAATGATGCTTTTCGTATTTTGCTGAAAAAGCCCAGGTGCAGCAGCTTGCCTTGTGTTCTGTCAGGCTAGTGTGAACTCGTTCGCACTAATGAGAAATTTGATGTACAAATTCACGTGTCGCCTAAATGACTGTAAGAACACTTGTCCAGAATCTGGTGAGCAGCCTTTTGTAATTATATTGTATTGTTGTTTGTTAGTGGTGTTGCTTTTTATGTTTTTTTTTATGTCATTTATGATTTTTTTCCCTCCATTATTTTTGTGATGTTGTGACTGTTGTTTGTGTTGTGACTTGGTTGATACTTTTGTTGCTCTTGTTGTACAGCGCTTTGTTCAGCTGCTGCTGATGTGAAGGCGCTTTATAAATAAAGTGATGATGATGATGATGATGATGATGATGATGATGATTTATGGACCTCAAGTCCACTTGTCAATAAATCCATTAGTCAATCAACCATCATCCATACATTTATAAATTTAAAGATTGTAAATAAATAACAGTAAAAACAGAATAAAAACAATACAAGATTGTCTCTCAGCTTAAAGTGGTAACACATCACAGCAATTGTTTTTTTTAACTCAGATGTTAGAAGCAATGCCAAGGCATTTCACTGTGAAGGGACATCCAGTTTCTGACAGCTTTAATTTAAATTTTACTGTTTGTTTTCATCTTTCTCAACTCAACTTCATTCATGCAACACCTTTCTGTAGCCGTACCTGTAATATAATGTACTACGATAAATGTAATTCATAGGGAAATTATTACTTTCTGACATCCTTATAAGCAAGCTACTCAGGACAAAAGTTTTTTTTTTGTCCTTTTGTAAGGACAATTCTTGACTTACTTCAAGTCCTATTGGAATTATGGTAAATGGCAAAAACCGACATAACGCCCACTCACGTAATTTCCACTGGAAAGCTGGAAAAATGTATGATATCCAAACTTTGGTTAAAAGCGCTTTATAAATACAGTCCATTTACCTACAGCATCATTGTTTTGAAGATCCCTTTGTTAACTTCATAACGAAATATAGCACCTTGTTCAGTCGGTTGCATCAAATCAACACAAAATCATATCTCTGAAAAAAAAAATGTCGATAGAAATATAAAAGTTACATTTTACATAGTTTCTCATTGTCAAAGTTTTTAATTATACTGTATATCTGCATGTTTCAGTCTTCACTTAATTGATTGTTGTGATTCAGACTTTGTGTGTGTGTTTTTTTTTACCATTACGCTGAATGATAATAAGATCTTGAAAGTAACAGGGAACTGCATTACAAACGTGTGAGAAATCCACTAAAATAAGAGTCAAACTGAGATATATCAGCACCGACTTCATAGAACAAACAGGAAACCGTTAACCTGATAAAACACTGTCTTTACAATTCAAGAATTATTCACAAAATATTAAACTCGATTTATCAAAGATAGGATAAGATAAATGATATTTATCCAGAAGGTAATTCTGAAACACTACCTGCTCACACACCATAAAAGTGTAACTTAATAAATAATTAGAATAAGTAAGAAAATCCGTTACTGTAAGTAAAAATGATTGAAAAAAGATAATACATTTAATAGATTGAAGAATGACACTAAAATGAATTAAGATGTGCAAAAATATATCAGTCTGTTTTAGTATCTATTAGGTCCATAAAGTACAATTAATTATTTTACGCATGCTTATCCTGAGATATAATTTAAAAAGCTACGACTATTAACAATGTTTTTGACTTATAAGCCTGTGAAACAAGGCTTGCAGTGAGCTTTGTGTCATTGTTCATTTATGGCTAATCAGAGATGAATCATATAGATCCTGACCCCTATTATATTATATTCATAATTCCTCCAGCAGCTCCACATGCCGTTGATTGATTCAGTTCATCTCCCACTGAACATTGTCCATATTATAGCAACTGCATGACTGATCACTGTACTCACTGGCTGCTGGCCAGCCCTGATAGAACCAATTATACCTGCAACCTAGCCAATGGCCCTCCTTAACCTGTGAAAATGATGATCTGGTGCTAATGAAGTGACTGAATTAGAAATACCATCTGCTGCTGCTGCTAGACCACCACAGCTCTCATATGTTGCAGTTTTCAAGGGCACTGTGGGGAAAAAAAGATAGCTTCAAACTCTCAGAGGCAATTCCTAAACAGGTCTCAAGTGTAGAGATTTTTAGAATCAATTTTACTTGAGAATTTGTACATTAACATCATTATGTGCCTTTATTCCACATTGTTACTTCCAGTTGTTTACTGAAAATAGTTTTCGTATAAAGGAAAAAGTGAAATAGAAATCTTTTAATCTAATTCAGTCAGAAGTTTGTACAGGTTGATAACAATCGTTAACTGCTATGGATTTTGAGCTAAACGCCAGCATGTTAAGATGCTAGGATGCTGCTTGATCCTAAACTCAGAAGTGCAGCCATTCCTATTAGGAATGTGTGATATTTGGACATATACTAAAGTCGGAGCAAGCATTACTGCGTTCGCACCGTTTGGTTAACTACAAAACTCTATTTACAGTTTTGCATCATTGTTCATATGTTGTTTATAAAGGTACATTTTACTGTAAAGGCATATTTTAAATCATTCTGCATGCCTGTAATTAACCAAATGATATGCTTAACATGTATTTTGATCTCTGCAATATTTCCTTAAAGGGACATTTTGTAACATTTTCTGTTGTATAATGGCCTAAATTGATGTCTGCATTTATAAATGTGTTATAATTGGTGTATTATGCGCTCCACTAATAATCTGACACATTCTACCAAGTGAAGAATTTTAGATTTGTTTCTACATAGGGCGGGTCAGCCAGTAGGGAAGCACCATGACAGTCGGCCATC
>JAPMNP010684064.1:0-17745 GCA_029874935.1 Atherina boyeri | reverse complement strand
AGATTAACCCGTTACTGAAAAAGTAATGGCGTTATATAACGGCGTTATTTTAAACGGCGTTATTACCAACACTGCCCCTCACACATATATTTGTTATGTTTGTGACATTTCTTTACTTTTCAATTTAAGGTCTATATGATGAAATGTCATCTCCATGATTTCTGTCATTTCCTTATTATGTCCCTGAATTGACTTCAGGTTTCACACTGTAAACTGTATCAGTTGTATTCCACATAACCAGAAAAAGTTAATTGGCAAGCTTGTCATCATAGCTGAACTTTTCAGGGATGGCTGCAGTGTAGCCAGTCACACTTACAAACTGCTTATTCTCGTTGTTGGTTAGCGAAACAGGTTCCAAATCTCTGCATCTTGGCAACTTACAATTGATTTATTTGTATTGTGTTCTGATTACTAGGTGAACATCCATCCATTATCTATACCGCTTATCCAATTGAGGGTTGCGGGGGGCTGGAGCCTATCCCAGCTATTAGCAGGCGTTAGGCAGGGTATACCCTGGACGCCGTGTTTTGTCAGTTCCCCCATGATTAATCATTGACTGAAAAGTTTAACAAATATCTTCTCAGACTTCTCAGTTTCTGTCAGATAAAGCCTCAAGCTAATGCTGAAATGCAGAGGCTGTCATGTATTATGTCACCCAGGGTTGATTGTTCCTGCTGTTACATGATCCTGAACATTTATGCAACTCTCTCGGGGAAAAAAAAAAAGCTTGTTAAATGGAAAATTATCGGTTGGTAGAGTGCGGGTGATCAATATTCCATCCAGGATAGAACCCATTGTAGACAGTGCCAGTTTTTTATTGGCTCCTCTTTTAAACCACCCTCTTTGCAAGTAGAAGTAAGGATATATTTATTTAGAGAAAATATATATTTTTACCATAGGAGAAAAACTAATGATACAGAAACTAGTTTTTTGTTTTTTTTTAAAATATAAGATGTAATCGAAAGTCTTAATCGCAAAAACTAAAGAGAGAAAGGACAGAGTAAAATCTGATAAAGAACAGCAGGACATTGTTAGTACTCATGAAAAATGTCACCACCCTTTATGTCTATACATTTTCTGTTGTACCTGATGAGCGTGAGGTCAACAAAACATCAGTCTGCTTTTATTGATACAGTCGATATGTCCCACCAGAACAGAAGCCCTCCATGAGAACGGGTCCTGTCTGTTATTCCAGCTGCATGACATTCTTTTCAGAGGCAGCTATCCAGGACTGTACAGCTCCCACTGTTATCCATTCATGACTGCACTGCCGCAGCTCACCACTGATGTCTGTTATACCAGCCCAGCAGAGATAAACTCTTTCACACAAGCCCAGTTCTCTGCGTACACGGTGCAAACTTAAACGTGGAAAGTTCACAGGATGATGGATTATATCAGCTAGCCACAGCACGTGACGTAAAACTGGTTCAGAAATCTTAAAGCTGCAGGCAACGTTATGTGCTGGCATCTCCAAATGGCAAGGAAATGCAGCTGCTGCAAGTCTTTGAACTTTTAACAACCCAGAAATCATGGAAAGTGACATTACTAACCTCTCAGATCAGTGGAGACATTTAGAAAGTGGCGGTTTGTAGAGGCAATGGTAACATTTCTAATGCTTCTCGTGGTTCTCACAGCTGTTAAGGAAGAGGATTTAATTTTGCTTTTAGCTTTGATTTGTGACTTCCTTTTGGCTGGGCAGTGTCTGAGCCCAGACTTCTCTCAACAAGTACAGTAAATCCAGAGTCTCATTTACAGCTTTACTTAAAAGGGATGTGATTCTCTTCTGTGTCACTGCATCATTTTCTGAAAGTGATCATTGGACAGAAGTGTTAAATGACTAAATGTTCAGTCCAATGACGTCTTGTTGACGTCTTGATATCCTGCAGAAATGCTTGACTCACCAGTGAGGAAAGAGAGATGAATGACTGATGGATGACATTGTTTGTCAACACCTGCACAAAACCTGTAGGGCCTGAATCAGAAAGATGACTTCAGATCTCCGATGAGAACATGTCTGATTTTCACAGCTTCTCTGTAAAACAAAGATGGACAAAATAGTCCTTAGTATCTCAAATGGCTTCTGTAATTACATCAGGTAAATTGACTCCACTCTAATGTAGTTTCAGTAGAATCAAGACACTATTGTTTTGGATTGTTTGTTTATTTCTTTCCTATGAAACTGAACCACTGTCCAACTCACCATTCACAAAATGTATGAGATTAATCTATTATAACAGAAACATTTTCATCCAGAAATTAAAACAGCCAGAAAACTGAGTCATCTTTCTTTTTTCATAGTTTCTCTACAAATTTATCAGAAAAGGAATATTTCTAGAAGTACTTGTAAAATAAGGTTTGCCTAAACAAAAACCTTTTGGGACTTAACTTATTCACTTTAACCTAATCTGTCTGGATACTTGGAAAACATGAATTTAATCTGAATTTAAATAGTTTATATTTATTACATTACTGATTCTCAAAGGTGATGTCTTGCTTTAAAGTTAGATAACTGTGACAGTATGTGATGAAATGTATTATATAATTCAATCAGCACATTGCATAGGAAATCAAATTCTGAAGACGAATGTATTTATTTTGTTGTGCATGCAATAAAATGTCAGATGCTGCTTTGTTGGAATGTTTCTGGATGCTGGATTTTTTTTAGTAAGCAATTAACTGGGATACACAGTGATGTATGTGCTGTAAATCATTTGGGAGTGTCTGAGATTAAGAATAAAATGATGTGTATAGGCCTATGTCTTATTGCCTCATTGCATTCTAGCCTGTAAAAGGGAATCCTGGCAGTTTGGTTGGTTGCATGCACTGAGGTTGTGTTATTGCACACAAGAGAGAACTTCATTGTACAGAACAGAAAGTAGCTCCGTTTTTTTCTCTTAGTTTTCTTTCTTAAATTTATGCTGTTGTGATTATTTCATTACCACTATAGCCTTGCCACACATTCCATCCCTCCCTTACTCAAGCCCTCATTTACCCCACACATTTCGCACCTTAGCTTTGTTTTCTCCCTGCAGCTTTCCAAACAAGACCTTTTCAAACAAACCCTAAACAGGCTGCCCAAATCCCATCTAGGGGGGGAGGGACTGAGCTGGGCGGTGGCTGCTGCTCGGCTGCATCCTATTAGGACTGGGAGTGTTGAAAAGGGGTGTGGCCTGGAGCCAGTAACATCTGTGCCTGTCCCCTTTGCCCCCACAGAATTCTGCAGAGAAAGGCAGGGAGAAGGAGGCTAGGGAGGGAGAAGATCCACTGAGAACTCGCTGGCCAGCTGGCTCTTTGCGAGATCTCAAACAGTTGCTTTGTCTGTATGCCGGTTTTGTCTCCTGTTTGCACCCAAGTCAATAGAGAAAAACGTGCTTCATCAAGCTGGGATTTTCCTCTCAGCTAAATTTGACAACCTTTTGAAAAGGTGCTTAATAGCCACTCCAAGCCCAATCAGATGAATTTGAACCTGTGTGGATTACACACCTTGCGCAGGAAATCCTCTGCTGCGTGATGTGCGCGGGCATAGTTTTTTCTGTCGACAGTGCAGAAAGCTGGATACTGCAGTGAGCCCAGGATATAAAGGGAATGTCCAGAGCACAACAGAAGCAAGCTCACTCCAGGACAGGGTAAGACGAGCTCAATGAATCTGTCTATTCTACCCTATAATCAAATGAATGCAAGGAAAAGGATTGCAGGAGTTGAAGCCGACTATCTGCTGACTGGAATGTATGTGTGTGGACTGCATGTGACCAGTAGATAGTTAGAGGCTATCAGTCTGACAGTGTGGATGAAGGGAGTTGTGGCTGCTGGTTTGCTTTATCACTCCCCAGGACGTAAACTGGATTCCTCTCCCCAATACGTAGGTGATTGTGTCATGTCTTCTAATTAGGAGGTGTTGGTGCAGAAAGCTGTGTTACCGTAGTAACCAGGGGGAGGGGGAGGATGACATGGATCTTCGACTGGGCCCTGGGGCTGATTTCATGGTGGGAGAGTTGTCCTCTGTATGTAGGGAATGCCCCGTAATGACAAGGCTGCTCTGGTGATAGGGTGAGGTGATGGTAGAAATATGTGTTCTCAAATACACACATGCTGCACGCTGCTACCTCCCACCAGCTTCTCTCCCGGGTTTAACGAACACACTCCATTATCAGTGTCAAGTGAGTGTGAGAGAGGAGGATGGCATACTTTTTCCATGATGGGGGCGGAGTGCAAATAATCAGGTCAATGAAATAGAAAGTCACCTTGAGCAGAGAAGGGTCTGCTCATTCTCTTCACTCATTTCCTGCTGCTGCCCATCCTTCTCAGGTTCCACTCTCGCTTCCGTAGCCATTCTCTGGAGGCTGTGTATTCTCTACGTTGCATGTGTTACAAAGCATTGGCAGCTATTCTTTGTAATTCTGCCGGATTTTGTGGTGCCTCTCAGTGATGGCAGACTAGATTTTTACCCTGTAATCCTTAATGGTTTTGTTATTTGTTTTTGTCTGCTGAATTAGAGAGACAATCCTATTTTATTCCTTAAAGCATCCAGAAGAGATTAAAAAGGAGGGTAATGTGCACTGGAAGGGGCTTACATTAAATCACCCACCCACCCAGCTTCCACCAGTCACACTCCGCTCTGGTTACCATAGCAACTGAGGAAGAGGCAGGGAGTTTTAAAGGACAAGCTGCAGCTCAGGGTATCCTAGAAAAGATTACAATGCTCTTCATGCCCCTTTTATTGACGATCTCTCGGGTTGCGTGTTTTAATAAAGAGAATTAGATCTGTAAATTGTTGAACTGCAAGCAGCTGTTTGCTCACATAATAACATTTTCTATAATATGATATAAGTATGTTGGGACTATCTACCAGAGCTTAAACAGTGTTTTCTGTCATCCAGAGTCTAGGGTTATTATTTGAATTAATCTTGAGCTGTTTTGATAAATATTCTGTTTTTTCCCCCCTTCTTTTGTTATTGTTTTTCAGTGGTTATTTCAGTGTTCAGTGGTTATTTTAGATGACAGCAGAATAGGAGTTCAGATGTTAAAATTTTTATTTTCTTGTCTATTACATGCTGACAACTCAGGCAGACTTGTTGCTCAGTTGCCCTTTCATCAACTGTTTGTAACATAGTTTCCTTCATAATAAATTGCTTCAATATTGCAGTCTTGATGACTACGATGAGCATTTTTTAACAGTGAAAGTAAAAAGGGTAACTTTATACACCTTGAAAAAAAAAAAAACAGTTCTGTTATTTATTAGCCCAAATTTGAACATCCTTGACCTTTGCCACTAAATGTCATTCTAGTTAATCCCATATTGTGGGAAAGGCAAGGTTTTTTAAAATTGGAAATGTATCAAAAATGGTCTCTTTTTGTTCAGACCTTATTTTTCTGGAAAGTGGTACAATCGTAGCTGCTCCATTTACATGCTATTTTTAAAACTAAACTTTTGTTTCTCCCTGATTTCTGGAAATGTGCCAGAAAGTAGTACTCTGATAACTATACCAAAACACTGGTTCAAATATTTTCCTTCTTTACCCCACGTCTAACCTCCACTTGAAGGCCTGACCCGTGGAAGAATGCTAACATGAGTGGGGGGTTGCAGAGCCTCTCTGTAGAACGAGTTTGACAACCTTGCCTGTGAAAAGATCAACAGCCTTTTAACCCACTTTTTAATCTCTGTCCTCCCTACATTTTAGCCACACACTCCCTAGTCCTAAATTTACATTTTCGTTTGTTACATTGTTTTTCTTTCACTAGGAATTAAAGGGGTAGTGTCACTAATGTTGTAAAAGACCATGAACAGTTCGGCATACATATCAGAAAATATTTGTTATTCAAATATGAGACCAATCAGGATGATGAATGTGCCACAGAAATGGCAATTTCAATTCATACATAAAATGAGCGCACCAATAATGCGACTCTCCAAATATGACTTGCTGGTAAATGATCTTTCCATGGCAAAACATTGAAAAAGACAACAAAAGCAATCGCCAAAACAAAATCACTGAGAAACATCTACCTATCAGCACTGGGTTTGTATGACCCTTTTGTTCATGAAATAATGGTGTCGCCCGCTAGACCAAACATAATATCAACAGGTCATATTATGAAAGTCTGTTTTTTTTGTCAGCATTCGCTAATCAATGTTTATCTTTTACCGCTTCCGACAAACTGTTGAGACCAGTCAGCCTATGACCATGATACTTACTTTAGAGGAAATGTGTGAAGATCACGGGTTTGTGTAATAAGGAAAGATGAGGGTAAATATTAGATTACATTTATGTAACATGGCTAATAAAATTAGCTATTTTTAGCCTGTCCAAACACTGCCTGTATATTGACAACTGAGTACAGAATAATATTTTACAATTGTTACACATTGAATTTTTTTAGCATTTTTTATGATTTTAAGAATATAGATATAAGATACAAAGAGTTTTTTTCTTTTTTGTCGTCTCAAAGAAGTACATATAAGCTACCACTCTAGATAGTTCATATATGCAACTTTGCAATGCAGTATGAGCTCACGTTAACTTTTTGTTTTGTTTTTATTTATTCAGAGTTCTAAAAGAGACAAAACTTTTTGAACCCTTAGTCATGTAGACAAAAACTCGTAGAAGAATTACTTCCCTTGTCTCTGTGCTATTACCCCCTCTTCTCTCATTTAGCATCTTTGTATGTTAATCCTGTAATCTGAGAGCCCCTTCAGCACCGCTCTCTCAGCCATTTGACATTAATGCTCCAGAAAGCAAAACCTGTGTCATGTCTCGACACACAGTCATGTAATTCAAAAACACATGAGCGCAAACATATCTGAGGTAAACGGGTCTACTTCTGTAACAGTGCTGCTCACATAATATGGACAGTTCTGATGGCTCTCTACTGGATGCTAATGAGAAGTGATTGATTTTAATCTCCTCTTAACCTGCCAGTCAATATTGCTGCCATGGCCCAGTTATTTTCTGATGAGTTTCCAAGTCTGCATGTGTTTACTCATTGTGTACTCTGTCTGCCATTAAGTAATTGGCAGAATGCTTGCTATGTTGATATCCTGCTGGGGAAGACTGCCATTTTTACCACAGCTAGACCATAGAATGTAATTCCCAAATAAATGACACATTTTTTTGGGATTACTATGGGTTATCATCTAACGATCAGTCTGTCATTCATTCATTCATTCATTCATTTTATCGTCATTTGAGACACAGAACCTTGGTAATATGTATGCTAACATATGAAGATGTTTATGTTTCATATGATATTATATTCTGCTGTACAGTGTAGCAGTTTACTGCTGGTTCCTACACTGTGGGGTTGCTTAGCTTTTAAAATGCTGTGGTGAGATCATCATCAAATCATACAACTGGCTCATCCCAAATCCTAAATCAGAAAAGAAGATTAAACTTCTGTGCACCAAATACCTTTCTGCTCAGCCTGTAGCACAACTACAGCTATACTCTACAGCTACATTCTTTCACATAGAAATCTTATGGAATTAGGCTATATGGGTTTCATTTAGCTACTGATGTACAATTTCATGCCGGAGGAATTGCATTTCTAGGAGTGTTGATACATGCAGGATGATGCCATCTTCATCATTATTTTATTTAGACCCTGAGCACTGCAGTGTTTGTCTAGCATTTCAATGCTACTGTATCTTACACAGGTTCTCTTCTGTTACCTTCACATTAGAACATGCAACATTTTGCCGGCCTACTCAAACAAACTCAGATGAAGCAATTCACCTGCTTAACATTTGCATTAATCATATTTGCTGAATTAATACCCCCATTCTTGTTTAATTAACTAAATGTTCTCATCTTTGATTCCTCTACTTCTTTGCTCTATCTGAAACATCATAGAGCTGTTCATCATCTTGTTCCAACGAACATTAATGCAAACCGAGATGTAATTTAAATTTTTCATATCTAAAACAACTCAAATCTGCCAAAATATCAGAGTCAAAAACTGCTGAGAAATGTCAGCTGGTTCAGAAGAAGGTATTTCACACATCTGTTTTCAATACACAGCTGTCCACTGTGTTCTCTTTCCAAGGTTGAATGCCTGTTCTTAGTCAAGCACATGCTGGCTAACTACAATGAGCTTAAAAATGACTTGTTTGTATTTATGTAGCAAACAAACAAACCTACCTTTTTGAAAAAATATCTGTTCCGTTATCTGTCATATATTTAGTTGTGGTAGAGAGCTTTTTTTTGTATTAACGTTTTAAAGACAGATTTTTTTCAAATCAATGGAATATGGCACAGTTTTCTTTAGATCAGCTTTTGTTTCAGAGACCCATTTAGCTAGATTAGAAAAAAAAAATATTACACTTAATTTACCTGGGCTGCCTGTGTCCTTAAGGTAAGCATTGTGTTGTTACTGTTACAGGCATATGACGTCAATCCGTGATCAGAATAAAACTATAAGAAAGGAAAGCTGGAAGGAAATAGCTGTGCTAAAAGTGTCTGGTCAACTTTGAATTCTTACTCTTTGTACATTACTCGTCTCTGCACATGTTTCATAATGTGAGCGGTTCTGTGTTTAGTTTAAAAGACTCTTCTCAACTTCTGCCTATCCTCCAGCAGACTTGACAGCTCTGCAGGTTTTACTGGAGAGTTCTTGGTCAGGCACCATGCACAGACTAACACACTTCACAAACACTGGGATTCTTTTTTTTTCTGGACTCTGGTCATCCACCAAACCACATGGTCAAGAAAACAACAAGACCATCCAAAGACAGACAAACAAAGAGAGAAGTGTTTGAATATCAGCAGGTGGAGTCTGATTATTGAACATTTAAGAATGACATGTATGAGCACAAAAGAATCTGCCTCATACTATTATCAGCAGCCAACAAAATGAATGTTTCTTCTGTTTTTCAGTCCAAAAATGGATTTATGGTGGTATAAACTGCATTCTTCTTGATTATATGGAAAGCACAGCTGTTGCATGGAGTTATCATCAATTATGAGACTGCTCACATTTGTAACATGCCCAATACAAGGATAAGTTCTGGAAAACACTATTAATCATAAGAACTTTTACTTATTGGCCAGCTGGGGTCGATTTGAATGGCTAAGCTGTGTTCTCTCAGTTCCAGCAGGTGAGAGTGGAGGGTGTTGTTGCATGGGTGTTGTTCAGGGTCACAAGGCTCACCTGGCTATGAGAGGAATGTCCTCTTGTTGCAACAAGCCTCTGTTTTGTCGGGAAGGTTGACCGTCTGACAGACAACCTCCGGGCGCTAATGTCGGAGTGCTCAGGTCTCACAGGTTAAATAGTTACAGCACAAAAACAAAGTCTTCACAGTGACATGGTCTACCTGTTCTGTTCAAACCCTCCCTGTACCCTTCCCACATGACTGAGTCACGGTAAATCCACAGCTTCCTGTAGCTGCATGGAGACCAGCCTTGTACCCCTTCGGCTCACAAGTTTATACAAAGTTTACAACCGGCTTTAGCTAATGGAAAAGATGGGCAGTTTAGTGGACTAATATGGTCAAAGAGGTCTTTGAATTTCTTCTTTCTTTCTTTCATGTCAGAATAGATGGTGAGCATGAAGTCAAGCAGCTGCTGTTGAGGCCTCCAGTAGTCAATTTGGAAACATCAAGGATGTGTCAAAATAAATACACTATTCAGGGTGTAAGAGGGAACTGCTGTGTACTTTATCCCACGTGTGGCCATTTGGCTCTAGGCACCTTGTCTCTGCAGTATGGTGTTTCATTCACTGCAGTCTGTGTATATTAGTACGCTTCCTCTATTTAGATGACAGATTATTCTTTCCGTGGAATATGCTTTACTATTTTTAATTTTCTTTGATAGTTTGCCCAAGTATTATAAGTTCATTGGTAACCATAAGATGACAGTTATTAGCCATGTACTGTGGTCTAATGTGTAGTGTTTAGAAAAAAAAAACAGTTATTGCAAGTCACTATATATTCAGCTTGCCATAAACTATACAAAAATAGTTTTCATGCTTACATTTCGATTAATTTTTATTGGAAGGATCATGATTTTTTTTTTGTTAGTGTCAGTATTCTCAAAGAGTCATGTATCTTTTCCCCATTCACTTGCTACTTTGACTTTTGTGATATTTTTGTTCATGTTAATGTTTTGCAAAGTTGCAGAGCACAAAGTTCACCCCGAAATGAGTAACGTTTTCGCTGTTGAATTGTCTGAAAATCAGCTGTTTTGTTGCTCAACATTTACATCAATTACTCGTTGACATCATCGTGTAACAAATTCTCATAAAGCCTGTATTATGGCTAGTTTGGCATGTCCTTAAACAAAGCTAGGCAGAAAGAGCAGCTGCTGCAGTCTCCCATTCCTAACTCAAATGTCTTCGCCATGAGAAAAGCAAACAGAATTTTCTGTTATGGGCTTCAAGAGCAAACAGTAGGGTCTGGGGAACTCACAACCAAGTGGATTACTTTTATTCATTTAGTCATTACCATAACGACAAGAAAATTTCTAATGTTATCACAGTTGTGTTTAGAGTTGCTAATGTTGCCATCTGTTTGCTTTTCTCCTGTTTCCTGTGCTTACATGTAGAGTATTTAGATATAGCCTAGCACTTAAGTCCAAGTATAGCTGTAATCATTTACATGGTCATCTATTTCCATTGTTAGATAGCAGAATAGATATGAAATAAAGTAACTGAAGCATATTAAGCAGCAGTTAATTCTAAGATTTTTCCCAGCTGCCGCAGTGATCTGCTAAAAGCCGGATGTAAAAAACCGCAATATTACTACGCTTTTATAAATGATCATGATGACAAATTTTCAAAAACATTAACAGCAATGTGTAAAACATTAAGCATCATGCAATTTAGCATCTTCTGCATGTGTTTGTCTTTGTTTTGATACGATTCAAGCACCAATATGTACTGATAAACTGCTGGTATAGTGGGTGTAAGAGGATGAGAGAGAGAGATGAAGCAGCAAAGTACAGTTAGAGAAAATGTGTTTTTGGAACATTTTATGAAGCCTGGCAGACCACAAGGTAAAACTGTGAACCTGTAAATGAGCATAATTTGACCTTTTAAGCTATTTTAGAGCAAAGAATGAAAGTAATGTTTCAGTATTTTTTAGATTTTCTGTTAGAATCAGGATGGAATGGTGCTGGCGACGCTTAAATCTTCTGCAGTTAATTTTAAAAATGCAACTGCTGGATAGAGGAAACTTAGATGAGCCAAACCCAGACGTCAATTTATTTAAGTAGTGTAGGCCACACAACTTACTTTTTATATGTGACTCTATTAAGATGAGATTGCCACAGGAAATGTCCTCACTTTCTCCTTTGGAAGAAATAACTGTAGCAAGCTATAGTCTGTTGCCTCAGCTCACCGAGAATAGTGTCCCACAATTTCTGATTACAGTTAAGGACGTGACCTGACTGGACTAACTTTAGAAATGCATCTCACTACTCATGATGCATTCTGTCTGGGTGTGGACATTGACTTATGGAAATTGCTGTAAAAAGTCAAATGAATGTCATGCTCAGTGGGCCGCCAGTCCCCAAGAAGAGACATCCAGAGAATTTTGCAGGTCAGCACAGTCTCTGTGTTTGACACTTAGGTTTATATTGCCCGTCATAACAAGGAGGGAGACTGTAGAGCTGTGGTGATGAAGTGCTGACACAACAGCATCCACAGATATCTGGACATTAAACTGTGGAGTATTGTTTTTGTGCAGGTGTTCTCACATAAATTAGTTTGTTAATCAAAGCCTTCCTGGTTACTGTTGCAAAATGTGTGGTCTTTCTGATCTCATAATCACCTCCTTTTATGTAATTTATCCTTTTAACAATGACTTTAGCAAGTGTCAGTGTTAAGGTTTCAAAATTATAAAGAGAGAACCAGATGCTTGATATTTCCATCTGATCTCAAGTCAGAGATAGATGATAAAAGAGACAGTGGCGGTCCAAAAGGAATGTTGTAATTTTAGTCATACACCAGGGAATGAGACAAAGTTAACCCTATAAAGCCAAACGTATCATATTTGATACATAGAGTTTCTGAAACATTTTGCATCTACGACCTTTTACATCACTTTATGGAAAAAACTTTGCTCAAAACCTGGTTGTACACAATCTGATATACCTGATACCAGGGGGCAGAGGCCTACAAATGGGGTTAGGGTTAATTTTGACATTGTTACTAATAGGACCTCATTTGGTCCTAAAAAGACCAAATGACGACTTTAGGATTAAAAAAATCGGAATTTTCTCCCCATTATTTCTTGGGTCGGGCTTTAAAGGGTTAAACACAAAAACTGTCATGCTCCCAGAGGAAAAGCTATGGAGTCATAAATTATCCATGACAATAAAACTAATGTCTGTACCTAAATTTCATGCCAGTTGATAGATGTCAGGATCGAAAGCCACAAATGTAAACTTCATTGTTATAATGTCAGAGTAACTCCTCAGTCTTTAAGATTCATCATCTTTTGTCAATTCATCCCTGTAGTATTTCTTTAATTAGTTTGTCCCAGTACATCTAGTAGTTAAGAGCTAATAATATACCAAAATTTACATGACACATAAACATTTGGCATGCTGCATCGATATTATCAGGCTTGGTACTTCATCTGGTGAAACTTTGTGGAATGTGCTCAACCCTCATGACAGCTGAAGTATGTATTTTTATCCATCATATACAGGCAGAGCAGATGGTGCCTCAGTCCACCAGGATTGCCCACATTTCCTACACTACAAAAGCCAAACCAAATGTATAATCATGTCTACTAATGCAAAAAGAAAAAGTGTACAAGTTTGACCTGGTCTTTAATTTTTGTAAATCGTACCTGACATTTGAATATCGTGGACTGGCTGGTATGCACTATATATCATCTATATCACTATATGTGTTTGCAAAAAGCTTGTTTTGGCTCTTTAGCCACACTGACCACTCTCTAAGACTGCAAAAGTTTTACAAACCTCTCAACGCAGTCTGTAAACACACCCATCTAATCATCATTATTTGTTGGATCTTGAGCGGAGAGCTGATGCTGAATGGAAAAGAAGGAGTACACTAATCCAGTGAAATTGTGGTCTCGATTTCAAGCATCACGCTTCCGTGGCAGGGCTCTATTATATAAACAATACAGTTCAATCTTTCAGTTCGTGACTTGTAATGGAGTACATTGTACTTTTTCTTTTTTTTTTTAAAACAAAACAAAAACAGAACTACATCAAGAACCATTAAGAAGGGCAGAGATTCAAGTTGTAAGTTTATAAAACTCAAGCCCTTTATAGATTTATGCCCATGAGCTGTCGTAAGTACTATTCCTGTTGGACTGCTGGGGATTTAATCTTGGAGAACAGAAAGTAATACTCTTTGTATTTTGTGTTATTCAAATGGCATGTCTTAATCCGTCTGTATTCACTGTCTGAACTGCTTGTTGAATAGTTGGGTAGCTTTGGAAACCGCCTCGCTTCACATATATTGATGTGAGATTAGCCAGCTTTGTGACCATTTCTGTAATTTTCCAAAACAAGCTATCTGAAATTTACAACAACTTTGCACCATTATTATGCAGTTACGTTTATTTATATTATAAAAATAGGGACAGTACACACTTTTTGTGTAAATGTGTCAGATTTTAGCCATTAGTTAATTTCTATCTGTTGTGCCTGGGCAGGTTGATCTACTTTTCAAGACTGTTGTTTAAATAACAACATAAATACATAAAACAACATTTGCAACACTTTTTGGAGAAATTCTTAAAATGTATAAGTCTGACAGCACAGACCTCTTTTGACCTCGCTCTAACTGGAAATAAACCTGCCATTATTGTTTATAGACAATATGTATGATTTTTTTTGTGTTTGTGATCAGTTTTTGTGAGTGCCCTCTTATTGAAGGATAAAACAAATTGATCTTAGTTTAATCCTTTGAGACACTGTGTTCATAGCTCACTGTGAACCTTTTTTTTGTGTCAACAGATCTCTCTGACGGAGGCCAAACTCTGTGGTAGAGGAGGCTGTAAAGAGGCCCAGAGGGAGCCTCCCACCCTCCCTACCTGACCAGTGACAGACATCAAGCAGCCATGGCTCCTCGAAAGCGTGGGGGAGGCGGCAGCCGCGGTGGCCTCTCCTTGTTCTTCTGCTGTTTCAACAGCAATGATCACCCGGAGATCACCTACAAGCTGCGGGAGGACTTTGCTCTCCAGACCATGGAGCCAGCACTGCCGATGCCGGGATATGATGAGCTGGATAGCATGTTCTCTGAGTTGGTGGTGCGTTGTTCCTTCTTTTTCTTGTTTTCTTGAGAAATGGAGCAAACAATGAAGTGATTCAGTTTATGTTCCAGTAATTGGGGACAAATCAAACAATACATTATATTCTATATTTATCTTATTCCCCCTTGAAAGACAAAACTGTTGTCTGGGTAGCCAAATGCTATGGTGAACTCAGCAGTGACAGAGACGTCCATGATTGTCCAAATACTGTTAAGGCAATAACTGACAACATGGTTGAGCTGCTTGAGCAAAAGGTTTAATAAATAAATCATTGTCTCAATGAGGAAAAATAAGACATTACAACATAGAAACTGTTTGACATAGTGATCCTTGAAAATTGTAACGTCTTAAAAACTGACCTGCCAAAAAATGAGAAGAACAATATCAATATTTACACTCAAATACTTGCAACAAAAAGTATTTTAATGGATTAAAAAGGATGTTTACATTAATTCAAAATATCTTCAAAATATAATATTGCATAATTGTTTACCCTGTCAGTTACATTTTAAGGCATTAACAGATGAACTTTAATCATCTCCCAGGTTACATTTACATTATCTGACGGGTAACAGGGCCAGGCTGCTTTTCTTTCTGTTTTATTGTCACTTCTAATTTGCCATGCCCTCCTCTTTCTTCTGGCCCCATTCCCTCCCTCGTGGTTGCCACAGTAATCTAAGCATGACATTTTTGCACATCAATAGGCCTCATTCAGGAGCTCTTTATGTCTCAGCCTACTCCATCTGCTAATTGCTTGTTTTTGTCTACCACTCTTTATGAAGACATAATTGAGTTAGTTGAATGTGATGACAAGGAGGCTTTTCTGTTGCTGTTTACTACAAGAAAACAACCACGTGCTTATCTGTCTACCCATTTCCCACCGTGCGCGTGCATAATTGAAATGAGTTTTCTTCTAACAAAAAAGAAATGATCTGACTTAGTGAAATAAACTACACTTGGTTAAACTCAACCTCGCTCTGATTCACAGTCAAAGGCTTTAACAGCAAATGTGCTACATAAAACATATAAGGACACTTGAAAACATTGATTCAGCTGCTCCCAGGCTATTCAGTACTTAGTACTGAGACTATCTACTTAATTTAGAGCATCACTCAATAGTCTTTTAATGACTTTTGATGATTTGATCAGTACACATATTGATTCGCAAGTCTTGAGATTGCTTCAGCAAATGAAGCAAATGAAAGCAAGTTCTGTGAAGTCCTAAAACAATTAGCAATTGATCTGTTGGATAGGCCATATCAAACTTACTCTCCTCTAGTTGCCTAAATAATAACAGGAAAACAACCTGTGTGTAATCTTGCATTTTATTCTTCCTAGTATATTGTGTTTTTGCCCTAAAATTGCTTTTAAGAGCCCTCTCATGACTTTAATCACCTACTTCACATTAAACTAATTTAGATGCAGCCCTGACTAAAGTACTCAGATAGGTTGTAGATCATGTTGATATGTCTCAGTTTTTTAAATTTGCTCTGGTATTTGGTCCAACACTTACCGGCTGCACCCTTTGTGTGCCTCTGTCAGTTATTCATTGTGACACATGTTGGTTCCAGATGTTTGTTACCACATGTCAAGCCCATGGGCCACGCCTGAACGTTTTCCCATTACTCACACGTCTATAGTGTGAAAGACATCTGATTTAATTCAGAACCATTCAGGATTTATGATGACACTAGATGGTTATTACCAGCTAAACTTAATCTAGAACTAAAAACAGAGCTCTGTTAAAAACTCTCTGGCACTTGCTTTTGTTTTTGGGGAAAAAACAAATTGATTTATGTGGATTTTTCTAAATTAGTAGCAGCCTGTCTTTATTCTGTTGGTTGTGTTTTAAGAATGATGCTCAAAAGAAAAAAAATATGCCCAAACAAGCGCCATTTCCATCTTAATGCAGTTATTGAGGATTGTGAAGTTATTATGATAATCAATTTCCTCTTCTTTCTCTTTTGAAAGTTGTGATCAATATTTCTTAACAGTTTACTTTTATTTTCTGTAATTTGACAGGATGAACTTGACCTTACAGAGAAACACAGAGAAGCTATGTTTGCCCTGCCTGCAGAGAAAAAATGGCAGATTTACTGCAGCAAGAAGAAGGTAAGAAATCCACATTCCACATCAGCCTTTAAAAGCTTAAAAGGCATCTACTGAAAGTTATATATCTAGGTTGTGTTGTGGAAAATTACCAAAGAAGTCCAAAAGGATCACCAAAAATCTGGCTGAGTTGTAAAGAATTAAAAGGTTTATTACAAAAAGATAAATAAAACCGCAGTACTGAAAGTCAGATGATTGCGCAATCGAAGAGCCCGTTCAGAGAACCTCTATCTACAGGATCCTGAAGCGACTCTTCACAGCATGAAAATACTTTTATTGAACAACCCTCTGAGCAGATTACACCAACCAACAGAGTCCCACGGGAGTGAAATTGTTACTTCTACTGGTCTGGACAAAGTCCTTGAGGAGACTCCTGAATGTAACGGGGGGAAGAGGGAAATTCCCACAACAGTTGTCTCCCTCTTCATTTATTTGTTGCTGATTGTGTGTTTCTGAAGCACATCTTTTGACATTATATCATCTGCTTACAGCAAACTGTATCAATAAAATGCATATGATTTTTTTCTGTTTGTCTTTGATGTCAAATGTGTTTCTGCTTACATAAGTTCACATATCTTGCCAAAACAGTGAGGTCAGATATTCATTTTTAACTCTTTGGAGAGTTCAAACTTACTGTAGACTAAAGTAGAGTGTAACAATTGTCTTGCCTGGAGCCAGTTAATTAAAATTAATACTGTTCCTGTTTTTTTTAATTGTGCTATTCACAAATTAAAAAAAATTAAATAAAGAAATACTAGAGAAATTAATTGACATTTTTATAATGACATTTATTCACACTCCTGGAAGATGGGAAGGTTGCTATCAACATCATGTCTGTGTATAATTAAGTTTCCCAAAAAAGTTAGGATGCTGGGTAGAGTCATACTCATTTCAGGAAAAACAATGCCAAACCACATTTCGCATTACAGCAGCAGCGTATCTCCGTAGTGAAGACCACAGAGAAGCACAGACCTATCATCAATTTAAGACATTTTGGCACATTATGAAACAAAAAAAGAGACAAACAAGGCTCTGAACTTTTGAGCAGCTTAAAACATTTCAATTTTAAATCTACACCAGTCTGTCTCCACAGTTTCCAATTTCTTGGCATTGTAATGTAACAGTGCTGTAGAAGCACCATTCCCAGCTGTTTCGAAATGTGCTGTTGGCAATACATTTGTAGTGGTTGTATATTTTTAAATGACTATAAAATTTCTCATATGAAACTTTTTTAAATTTTTGAAAAAAAATTTATTTTTTATAGAGATTTCAATTGAACATGTGCCTTTAATTATTAACAAATAATTTAATGTTAGGTTCCCCTCAAGGGGAAAACTCCGGCCGTTAAAGTTGAAGCCTATGCGGAAGTGCTAAAAGTTGCACTTCACCCCTCCTCCGCCAGGGGCTGGCTC
>JAPMNP010684060.1:0-14594 GCA_029874935.1 Atherina boyeri | reverse complement strand
ATAACATTGTTGAAACAGTGACTTCCTGTGAACTCTTGCCATGGTTCCTGAGAAGACTAAGTGAACAGGAGGAGGGTTTACCATTGGATTTGTATACAATGAATAAAATAATTACCCATTTCTATCAGCCCGTTTCAGCACTGTGATGGGCTGGCGACATGTCCAAGATGTTCTTCAAGCAAAGTTCAGTTCATCAAACTTTGCTATCCAGAGCTGTGCTCTCCTCAGTGCAGGCCAAAACACAAATCATTCTTCCTCTTTTGGCTTTATTGGCAGTTGGCAATCCAATTTAAAAGTGCACCACCACCACCAGCTAACTTGAATGTGTAGGGATAATTCGGGATGTACATTTTTGAAAGCAATTACTTCTTCAGAGTAAAGTCCTCTCACTTTGTTTCTGGTTAAACTGGAGTGAACACAAGCTGGTTTGCCAGAAAGCACAAAGGTTCTGAGACTTCAGAGCCGAAACCAGAACCAGAACCAGAACCAGAACCAGAATGGTGTTTGTCTGAAGGTACTATATATGGGACTCTACCAGGTGAACTAAATGATGCCCCATAAAAATGTAATAATGTAAATAAAATAAAACCTGCTTTGCTTTCTTTAACTACCAAACCCCTTCTGTTTGACGATATTCATATCATCTTCCTAACTTAAATTGGCCTATCAGAGCAGACGTCTAGAAAACTAGCAGACAAAATTATTGGCAAAAGCATGAAATTTCATTAAAGTATTTCTTCAGTTTGTCATCTCATGGATTAACACTTCAGGTGTAACATTCAAAAGAAATGATGGAATATGCACACACAGGACACTGAAGACAAAGGAGTCCTACTTTAACATGGGTTATGTGATCGACTCATACCCCATCTTGGGGTGGTAAGCGGTATGATCAGAAGATATGAACCACATCAGCATCAACTTTATTAAATACCTCAGGAACACAATAAACTAATATCTTTTCTAAATGTTAACTGTTGTCATTTCTTCACATGTTGTTGATTATGTTTACTCACAATCAACAGCCTGACAAATTGCTTTAATAAGGTGGTCACAAAAGGCTAAAAACTTGGGTGAAAACATCATGACTGTGGTTTTCATATAAATGCATGAGTCAAGTTAGAATCAGGGTGTGTCTCAGCATGTTTGTCAAAAACATCAGAAAGAAGAAGCTGATTTGAGTTTTTTTTTTTACTTTTACCCTTGCCCTCAAAATGAGCCATGAACTGAGATAAAGGACAAAATTCAACTTGCCAAATAATTTCACAGTCTGAAAGATTATGGACATTTTAACGATGGTCAGGTTTAATCAGTAATTTAATAAACTGAAGATCAGTGCATCCTCAACCCGACAAAGACCTACATTCATTTATGGGAAGAGTTTAACAATTTGGGAAGAATTCTTTCATGGCAGGAAGTAGCAGACAGCTAGTCCAGCTACATCTACCAGAAGCTTTCACACTGTTTTTTGTACAGATTAACCCAGATGATAAGCTATGTTAATTATTGAGCTTTAGAAATGTAAGTAGACATATTTTGTCAACAGATGAGAAAGCCAGAGTAGCAACTCCCCTCAATCTCTGTTCTATGTTGCCTAATCACTGGCTAATCATGGAATTCATCTATAAGTACAGAGGGGGGGGCTAAATTTTCCCACCACAGCCTCTGCATGTAAAAGAATGCATGCTGGGTTAAGGCACCGGGTACCATCATTAGCACAGTATGAGGCTACATTCCCTTTTTCCTTTATGTTAGCCACACCCTGCTCAAACTATTATGAGGGTGATTAAATCTTCCACAATCATATACCACCTCTGTCACTTTATTCTTAATTTTTCTCGTGTGCAAGTACAAATTCTTCCTCTGTTGGTCAACATCTAATGGGATGCAACATATTTTACTCTTAACTACATGTTGAGGAGCAGGAGAGAGAAAGAAAGAAAATATTAAGGTAATGAATGGGGAGCAGCTGTTCAAACCCAACAAAGTACTTTTCTGACTCATACCCCCTAATCACCAGTAACAGGAAAAAGAAAAAAAAAGCAGGGTAGAACACAGACTTTCAGGTGACTCTACAAAGAGTGCGTTGATCCACCTGCCAGCTGCTAGTCGGGGGGTCTGACAACTCAGGAGGGCAGGCTGTGATTAGTAAAAGGCTGAGAGATGACCTCCCGTCCCTGGGTGAGTGGTCCCACTCTGCAGGAGTCTAATGAAGGGGCCTGAATGCAAAGAAAGCCCTGCAGGGTCAGAGGCCGATGTCAGAGAGAAACTACAGGAGCTTCTAATCTGGTGACACCCAACACAGAGGGCAGAGGCCCGGACACATGAATGTGCATGTGTGCATGTGTGTGAGTATACATGTGGTTTAGCTGAAGTGCCCTTTAAAGAACCAATTTACTGTAAATACAGAGTAAACTTGATCACAGTTATTATTTTTGCCCCCACCACAAGATTATATGAATACTTAATGAATGGAAACAAAATCATTCATCAAATTCCTCAATATATTTAACTATTTCAGCAACTTAAGGCCTCTTCATCGTATTTTGATACTCATAATGTATTCCTTGGGACTGCGGGCAGGTGTTGTGTGGTCGTGGCTAGACGGGAAACCAAACGGAAACAGTAGACTCAAAGAAGGCAGGTTTCTAACTAAGGTTACTTTTCTAAAGCTTAATTGCTGCAGAACAGGAAATCCAAAACAGTCCAAATAAATACTCAACAAAGATCCAAACAAATAGCTGTCAGATAACAAGCTGGAGCAGAACAGGCGGAAAACAAACCAGCATGGATGATGAGGACTTAACAATGAACAAAGAGTGGGAGGTAGTGAAAATACTTAAGCAACAAACGAATGGAAAGCATTAAACAAACATTAAGTAATTAGCTAATTAAGACCAGAGTTACCTAAAAAAAAGTCAACAGAATGCACAACAGAAGTAGGTTTACAAAAGCAATTGAGCATCAGAAAACAAAAGTCCTTTTCATACAAGATATGAAACATTTAAAGCTGCACTACTGAACTTTCGTCGATTTTCTCAGTGACGCACCCCATAATGTCGGCTAATTCAATTTCCATCTCTACTCTAAGCTCTATCTAGCATTTAAAAGTCAGTCCAATATTGACTCTTGTCTTATCTCTTGCTCTGTCCATTTTTCTCTTTATTGTCCTCACTTCCTCCAATAATGTCTTCTAGCTCTCTTTGCTGAGTCAACTGTGATGCTCGTTCAAACCGACTAGTGTGTTGATATCTAGTTGCTATATGACGCATTGCCATAAAGTGAAATGCTGCAGTAAAGTGACGCAGCATCCTAGGAATAAAAAAGATATGTATATAAATAAAAAAGGTTATCAACCATGGACGCTGCAGGGCAACAACGGTTTCAAAAATATGTATAATGAATGTCAGCGTGCTTTCAAAACGAGTCAGAAGCCCGTTTGTAAGGTCAGAGAGTTGCATTTTGCAACTTTAAAGTTTCATCAAATTGTTAAATGGCTTGACAGAAAGAGCCACTGTAAGCACACATCATTTGCAACTTGAATGACACTAGACATTGTGTGAGGTGCTTGGGCTATAGCTTAAAAATGATAATATAGTCAGGTCTGTTAGGGGCCTTCAGCCCCACCCAGTTCTCCCATTTATATTGGTTTCTTATCAAAACTATTGGATTTTTTTCTACTATTCATAATTGACCAGTACAAACAAAAATTAAACAACTTATAAATCTGCCATTGGCCACATTAGAAAAAAACATTTAATAAAATCCATTTATATTTATCTTCCACCATCATGTCCTCACGCCTGGCAACCTTTTTTAATGTATTGCTGACATTGATTTCTTGATGATTATTTGAAAAAAAAATATATATATATTCTTTGAGGTTCGGTTTAGGTTCTATATTTGTTTCATTGTGAATTTTCCATTTTCAGATTGACACAGGTTTTCAGTTGATTATGAGAGATTGGTGCATTGTGGAGCTGCATGGTGGTATGGTCTGCATTATCACCTCTCAGTAAGGAGGTCCCTGGTTCCCATCGTACATGGGGCCTTTCTATACAAAGTTTTCATGTTCTCTCTGGGTCTCTCTTGGATTTTCTCCCACAGTCCAAAAACATGCATATCAAAATAATTTCTGACTCTAAGTTAATGGTAGGAGTGAACATGCCTGTTTGTTTGTCTCTGTGATGGATTGGTGACCTGCCCAAGGACATACCCCACTTAATGTTTGAATCAGGCAGACAGAAAATGGATGGGTTAGATTGTGTTTTTGCATAAATATTTTACACAGCATCCCGACATTTCAGGAAACAATGAGGTGGTTTATTTTGGCTCCCAAGATTTAACGAGTGTTTGCCAAATGGAACATACTTTCATTCAATTGCTTGCTGAGGGCTACAATAAAGAGAAAGATAACATTCACATGTCCATTAGAGGATTATGAAACTAAAGCCAAATTAGAGCAGGGAACCAAGTAGCTTTGCAGGATGTGTATGAAGCTGGATCTATGAGCTGCAGCCGTTTGTTGTCTGTTCAGTATGCTAACCAGAAATGCTACAAGCCAAGCTAAGATGGGGCCCGCCATGGTTTACCTCGGTGGAGAAAGAGGGGAACCAATGGGGGCCCCTGAGCATGGCGCTTAACCTCCAGTTGCTCCCTGGGCAGCCCACAGCAGCAGCTACTCGAAATGGGTAAAATGCAGAGCCTAATAAAGCCTAATGAAGTAAAAATGTATTATTACTACTCAAGAGAGACATGATTGTTTTCCGTGTGATTTTCATTCAGTTTGTCAACCTGGTACATGAGAAAATGTGCTTTAATTTAATATGGGTCGACTGACCTGTCAAATGGCCCTTTAACTAAACCTATCCTTCGTGGGAAGACACATTGGTAGTGGAACAGTGGGAAAAATATCCGATAACAAACACAGTAGCCACAACATCCCCAAGAGGCCTGTGCCCATTCACTTAATGGTTTCTTCAAGTCAGGAAGACGTACACTAATTGCATTTTATGCCTTTGAGTTTACAACAATTGTTTTCAGTGCTCAAACTGTAACATGAAAGGGGGAAAAAGCATGTGGGGCTGTGGGAAACTGCACCAGAGGGTGAAGTCAGGCAGATCGAGACGTATTCATTAACCATCATGCTGCTCTCCAGTTCATGTTACTACGCCAAGAATTTATGGCAGTTTGAACTCTTCATCTCCCTTCAGAGGTCTCACTCTCGCTTCCCAGGAGTTTTAATCTCAGGGAAGGGCGTTTTGGGTTTCTATAGAAATATTTTATCATCTCCCAGGATGTTGCCTGACATGGGAGTCAAGTAAATCTGTACCAAGATCACAGGAGTGTCCTCTGCTGTTTTTCAGGAACGCCTCATCTGTCTCAGTTAACCCTTGAAAACCCACACAGATGAAGATCCCCAGTAATCAGATTTCATTTATGATTCCCTTCAGGGGCATGGTGGGAAAGCGTTGTTCATCTCAGGAAAGCGCTGAAGCATAACATTTTCTCTGAGAGCAGCTGGGAGTGCCCAGTCATTAAATAAAGAAGAAGGTGATCAAATTTACATATAGCAGTGTTGTGACCTTCTAGTCCGACCTCATGGTGGTGAATAAGCGTCTTTTTTTTCCCAGTTTACACTGCACAGGTGACTCTGCATACCAGTACTGATATCTTTGAATCCTGAATAAGATGTATCAACAGAGATATGGGCTTTTTTCAGTATTTCACACTTGGTTTGCTTTCATAGATTTATATGAAACACAAACTTTAAAAGTAATCGAAGGAAGGAGAGAGTAAAACAGAAACCAATCCAGCATTCCAGAGAATTAGCTAAAGCTTAACCTTGTGTTCATTTAGTTGAACTGATCTGTTATCAGTTTGCGATCGCTAGCATGTAAAACTTTTACATCGGCTCAGAGACAGAAAACAGACATTTAAAGGACCAAACTCTCAATGACCTCGCATTGCTTTGTGTCGTCCACATGTCAAAGGGACAACGCTCAACATCCGGGTGAGCGGTTCTCTGATACTTTCGTTCTCTCTGAGGGGTATCTCCTTTCCACTAGAACCAAAGCAAAGTTATAAATAATCTGAGTTCTGAAGTCATCCCTGATGTATAATTAATTTTCAGAGGTAGTCCACCAGCAAGGAGGCCCTGCAGTGCAATGACAAGCTTCTCTATCATGCCCATCACCTGTTGGACTAGCGCTGTGCTTGTTTTCCCAGCAGTAACCCGAGAACAAGCCCTGCTTCCCAGCACGCATGGGCAGCAGTGAGACAGCAGGTAGAAAATAGCACTCTCTGACATAATTCCTTACATTTATGATGATAAAGATATGTTCTATGTATTTCTAATGTCTATACATCTAAGCATTTTAAACAAGTTATAGACAAATGTTTAAACTCTAAAAGGTTGTTCTTGTGATTTCTTTTGATGGCATGCACACATTCCTAAGGCAATTTCTTGGGACTAAAACTGCATGCTAAGGAACACCTAAGAACTGAAAAACTGCATTTCACAACTTTGGCTTCCAGCTTAACAACATATCATTTAGCTTTACCAAGTCATATGCAACAGCTAGATAACTAGATTTCCAACAGTTAATACAACTTTTAAAATACACTTTTGTCATAATCACTAAAGTTGAATAAAATTACGACGAATGCTAAGGTAGATATAGTGGAAAAAAACAAAGACAACTATGTCAGAGGAAGTGAGAAAAAATGGACAAGAGGGGACCAGATAAGAGTAAATGTTGGGCTTTATTTCCTGGAGAGCAATAAGAGAAAATATGAAAGATGCCAAGCTGGCCTTGTTGCTATGGAACTGTTAATAACAGAATAGCCTGTCTTGTACTGTGTTGCTTTTGCTTACTGAGGTGTGTTATAGAACTTGTCACTGGACACTGGACACAAGTATTTGGCTTATTGATTAAAACAAGGCAGGGTTCTAATTCTCGGTGTAAATGATACAGAGAGTAAAACTGAATGCTTTTATTTGTGTAGTCCTTTTGTCTCTTCAACAACACCCTACAAGCAGAGGTGGCGTACGCCTTCACAGCTTCAGCCATGAAGCCTGTTGGAACAATTAACCCAGTGGTGGGGAACCCTGGTCCTTGAGGCCCACAGACCTTTAAGTTTTCCATGCAACCATGCTCCAACACACCTGACTCAAATCAAATGGATCCAACAGCCTATGAAGTTCTGCACAATTACTAGTTAATTTGAATGAGGTGTGCTGGAATATGGGACACATGGAAACCCTGAAGGATAAGGGCCGAGGTTCCCCACAGCTGAATGAAGCCACTGCACCACTTTATTGAAACTTTGTTTGCTTAATTTTAATATTTTCTTGTCATTTGACCATCATTTCCTCTTCTTCCACAAATTCAAATGTCAGTTAAGTAAATACAACCATTGTATCATAAAGATGCATATTTTTCTAAATGTATTCAACAAGCATTAAACAAACTAAACACAGCTTTTCTATTATTTACTTCCACTTTTTAAACTGGAAACTGGTTTAAATGTTGGGGCATGCAACAAAATAGATTGCATATAAGGTCTTTTAATTTGTAGTATGTTTTGTACTACTACAGTACCTAGCATATGTATATTATGTAGTAGGAGGTTCTTTAAATAACCATACACTCTTGCACTGTCACCAAAAGTCACCAAAGAACAGAGATCCATATCCATGTAGTTTTTTAGTCATGAAAAGTTCAAATCAAAGAAAAATATATCTTTTTGCTTTTTTTTCATTGTGTTTGTTCATCACCGATGTCATCAGATTTTTGAAAATTACGCCACCCTATCATTTGTTTATTGGCTATTGTTTTTTGAGGATTTTGGGGTTCTAGTGGCCTTTAATTGACAGTAGCTTGACAGGAAAGGGGGATCAGAGAGAGCGGGGAATGACATGTAGAAAAGGGCCCCATGCTTGACCTTGAGCCTGGGCCGGCTGCACTAAGGAGCTGTAGCTGCTGTACACGGGACAGCTGCTCAACCAGTTCAGCTACGCACCGCCCCATGTTTGCTGGCTACTGTTGATGTCCTTGACAGCATATTTGGCAACAAATTCATATTTATGTCTGTTTATATGCAAAGTTCAGACAGATTTTTGTGTTACAGCCAATGACTAGGAGCCCTGGAGCAAAAAAAATGCAAGATGTTGTGCTGTTTTAATCCACTACAGACCTATTCCACAATTGCAACATTTTCTATAGCGTGACACAACGCTGCATTTCTATCTTATTGCTTCAGTATGTCCAATCATTGCTTCAAAAAAAAAATAGTTGCAAGTATAGACAGAAAAACATTTTCTAATCAGTTTGGAACTAAGCGGCACCTGTAACCTTAAACGTGGCATATCTCCTGAGTAAACAACACCCTTTCAGATTATTCCACTAATGGAAAGCACGTTCCATTCTCTAAACTCCCCATCACTAATCTGCCTGTTTCAACATTTTGTACAGCACACACTGGAAAGTCTTATCCACAGAGGCAGCAGAGCAGAGCATTGTTTTTACAGGTAGACCACTGAATCCCTTTGTTACAGGAAATGAGGTCATTTGATTAAATTATCAATGCACAATGCAGCTACTGAAAACTGAACTACTACAAATCCCAGCACAGCCTGTCCCCTGCCGGGAATGACTCAGACTGCTAGTTTTATACAAGAAGTGGAGGCAGAAATGTAGAAATATGGTTTTAATTATAGCCAAGTGACCTTAACTGCCATGACGGGGGTTAGACATTTGCCACAAGTGGGGACTTTTACATGATTCAGTTAATTATGCATAGGGGAATAGGGTGCGCAGAAAGGAAGTGGCTCTACATCCTTTCCCAGATTTTCAGTAGCCCGTATCACTATTCCCACCATTTCTATGACAGAGATTCAGCAACGTCAAATTCAAGCTGAACAGCATAGTCAGAAAATGACAAAAGCACAACTTTGGTGAATCACAATTTTCGTGTTTTCATTTCATCTTTTTTCAGATTTATTCTCATTGTTCAAGTTATCTGTTTTTCATTCTTATCCAGTCTGTCAAATAACTGAAAAGATATTTCATTATGGAACAAACTGATGAACTGATTGACATTTCCATTCCTAAAGTTAAAGTGGTATCCTAGGTGAGGTTAAAAAGTGATTTGATAAATGGGAATTTGAACTTGCCTGTAAGATGATCTTGAAACAATATTGTTATAATGACGTGATATTCAGTGACATAATACACTCCAAAAGGATTTTATCTTTCACTAGTCATTCCCTGAAACTTGCCACTCTCATTCTGATTAACGCCACCTTTTGTTACTTATTCAGCTACGATGTGAGATCTGAAAAAGAAGTGAGGATACCCTTTAAAGCAATCAAAAAACACATTATTTTCAACTAATTAGCAAGAGGCAATTTGCAAAGATGTTTTCACATTAACATGTATTGAAGACATTCATACATTTAAAGCATCAAGCAAAAGATGCTAATTCTTTTCTTCTTCTTTTTTTCTCCATATACCTCTAATATGAGGTCATCTCTTTTCCCTCCTGGGTGAAGTTAGGAAACATTCAGAGGTTACCCACTGGCTGTTGTTAAGAAACTGTGTAACCATATAGATATTTAAACTTCCACCTCGAGGAAAACCGGGCATACAGCCAGCTACTTGGCTAATGGGATTGTTTTCATTACAACATTGAGGAAAGAGGAAAATGTCGCATTTAAGGAAAACCACAAGCAAACATTCACTGGTGTGACACTGCATACTGTCTTGTATGGGCTTTTTTAAGTTGTTGATCTTGTTGTCAAGAAATTTGGACGTCGCTATAGTGACGGACAGGTCCTTGGGGACCAGCATGCAGTGCAAGACACACCATATTTCATACAGCTGTGAGTCTGCAGATGTTTTTCTGATTCTTTTTGGAGTTATTTAGCTGTGCTGTCATGGTTTTGCTTTAGTTTAGCTCGTTTTAACGGTCCATGTCATTTAATATAATGCAACGTTTTCTTTTGTTAAAACAGAAACCAACAATCATTTTCATTCATGTGATTAGTTTGTTATTTTTTCAAGAGTGAGAAGTTTAATGAATTTTCACATTAGTGGTTGATGAAACAAAACTGAAATATTTCTGCGGAAAACAGTAGGCTACTCAGATTGCTTTAACCCCTTGGTACCAGACTAATTGATGTCTGCCTTCCAAATACCTACACATTAGGCTATACACCACTGGAAAACTAAAATTCTTGAGAGTTGCATGATGGAATGATATTATTCCAGTCTATAATCATAACTACAAATTCAGTAAACACTTATTTATGACCAGTCGCAAATGTTATTTATGTTTGAAGCCATAGCCTACTTTACTAGCAGATGATACTGCAACAAAAACTGTGTTGTTACATCAGCAAGGGTCCAGTAAAATAGACGGTCCACACCAAGTTTTAAAACGAATTTTAGGTGAAAATTGAAGGATATTAAGGGATTAAACAACTTCAGAATTATTGTTTTTTTTTTCATTTTCTTTTCAGTCTGAGCTGATCTAGTTCTTGTTGCCATATTTATAGACATGCTAAACTTTAAAGAGGCTACATGTAACGTTTTTCCCAAAATAAACGTATCATTAGCCTTTTTATGTGTCCATTTATAACTCAAACATCTTCTGATGAGCATACTGACACCCTGTTGGCTCACCGCGGTGCGCCTATAAGCCTGGAGCCAACTTTTCCTTGTTTCTAACGGGTACGAATTTTCGCGCACTTGTCTGCGGATGTGACGTCAAAGCACGTTCATGCCAAATGTTTCAGATAAGCACTGGTAGTTAACAATAAGCCTAAATTCACAAGTAGAGTCTATATTTCATCGTAATGGACTGAAAGAATACACAGAGCGACTCAGCACAACTCAGACACCAACAGAAACTCCACATCAGACTACGAGCNCGTGCTGCGAGAACGAGCAGAAAGGAGGTGCAGTTCCGTTTTTCAGCCAAAGGTGTCAGATGCGAGTTTAAATTTCAGGAAACCGCATGTAGCCTCTAAGTTCATGGACTATCAACTTCATATTGACGTTTACCTTTAATAACTAGCTTGGAAACACTGCAACATGTAGCCTATTTAGAAATTTGATCAGAAACCAGGCCAAAGTGTTATCATTTTTAAGTTGCTCATAAACCTTTCATTTGCACAATGTCCAAAAATATCTACCCTACCAAGACAAGATAATTTGTTGGGTTAAGATAAGACTGGCCTATAGGAAAGTTTAATTTAACTTTTCAGTTTGGCCAATAAAGAATTCACTCCTTGGCATTTTGTATTTCATTATTTCTCCAGTACCTAAGCATTGTTAGGACATCATTAGCTAATCATGCTATACAGCTAACTCAAGCCAATACATCAGCTAATTTACACTAATGCAATGTTAAATTAATGTCACACTCTACAAAATTGGAACACAAACTTTTTGAATAGTGTGTAAGTAAAATTGCAGCAAGATTAAACTCCTAACAGACACAACACACAAGACCAGTTCAGACACCTAGCTAACAGCTAGGCTACCTAAGCTTTACACCCACCGCAGTTATTGAGACCACAGCCAGTTATTGTACCAGGCTGTGGAAAAAAAAGGGGAGGGAAGCAGATTTTTGCTGTGTGAGGGTGGGTATGCACACGCTTGGTTTTTGTGGGAATTTGACTTCTTATGCATTATACTCTTGCATTAACTTCATGGATGAAGATACACTAAAAGGCATCCAATGGAACAAAATTAAAGAGGATACTGTTAAAAGAAAATACTATTATTAGGTCATAGATTTTTAATTCACCAAACTGCATGCTAAGTTCATTACATGTAAAATATTTTATTTATTTTAGCGAAGAAATTGCCTTCATAGCATTAAAGTAGGACTTGATGGACAAATTGTTCAGCTTGATGAACTTGTCACACTTCTTCTGCAAACTCAGGTCCTGTCATTGTTTTCTGACTCCTGCTGTAATGTCAGACTGACCCAGCAACAATGAGGTCAGGACTATGTCGGGACAAGACCATGCATTAGAGAACATCTCGTGACTAAACACAGTCGTTTAAGATGAGTGTCTGGTGCCAGCAGAAAAAAAAGAATATATATATATATATATATATATACTGTATATAAAAACTTTATTTCAGACACACAATTGCTCCATAGATTAAAACAAAAGGATGGACGAAGTACAATATAATAAATAACATAGCTTACAATAAAATTCATGTAAGACTAAAATGCGAGTGTTTCCAAAGGCCAGACATATCTGTAGCAGCTTCTCTTAGGACTGGTTAGCGCCAGTATGATTCTATTTTCAGATTTGTCCAAACGAGACAATGTAGCCTACTGTAGCCTTTTTCAAAGTAGTGAGTCCGTATTGATAGGAATGTCTGAACACCAGCTACCATATGAATTGATGCCACAGGATATTGGTTGGTTATTGTTTATTACAAAACAAAGCTTTGTGACATTCATTTTCATATTTTGTTCACATTTGAACATGTAGCCAAGTGGAAAATGAATGACATCTGCAATAACCGGTATCTGCAAATCCATTTGCCTCATAAATTAAATAGATCTTTGCATCAGTATACATTCATACCACTGTAGCTAGTCTATAAAAACCCATGTTCTCCTGCATGCACATCTGTAAGGGAAGATAACCTGATAACAATCTTTACTTTTGCCTTCCTGTTTACAATCCAGTCCACTCAGTCGGTACTCTACCATGCACAGTTTAGCTACATTTATAGTTCAAGTTAACAGGAAGATATTGTCATGACAATTTCCTTATCAGTGCTTGAGCTGTAGTAGTAGCAGTTTCATATTACAGAAAATAAACTTTATTAAAGAGAGCTGGATGATAGGAGTTATTCCACTGTTGGACCAGTGTGCTACCACAAACATGCACTTTTTATTTCTTCAAGGTTATCAAAATCCAACTTTAGTAAAACTAAAGTTTGCTGTTATGGGGGAATGCCAGAAATAACAACAGAGACTCTTGAGTTACACATATAGGGAGTTTGTTTTCTTCAGGCAAGCAGTTAGCTACAAGGATGAGGGGGCATGGACTTTTTCTTACAGCTTCTGAAACCGGTAAAGTTTGAAAAAGTTCAGAGGATGATGGCTGACAGGAGATTTTACATGTGCACCATGCAGGCCCCATATAAGTTGACATGTTTAGGGAGATATATTTCTTTTTCAAATGGTGATGGGTGGAAAGAGACAGTTTGAGCAGCAAGCTTTGGGTTAATCTTTACTGCCTCCATTGTTTCCTTTTTCCGGCTTTCAGTGGGTTATTTGGATCCTGTCCCCTGAGCACACAAAGTGAACTCAGAGGCAGAGGTCTGGATTTCCCTCTTCAATTCAGTAAACATGTGAATAGCAGGGCAGACTAGTGAAAATACCATGATCCAGTTTTATGAATAGTGCAATTAAAAGAGACTGGTTTCGGTAAAAACCTAATGATGCCATCATGCTGGCATCACAGAGAGAGAGAGGGAGAGAAGGCATTCTTTCCAGGCGCTGGAGCAGCCTTTTCAGGCGGGGAGACTTTAGTGAAGTGGTGAGGCAACTTTCCATTTCACATACGTAACCTGGAACGCCCAATTGCTCTCTGCAGCTCTGACCAGTACCAACAGCAAAATCAGAGCACAGAGTGAGCTGGTGATTTTTAAAATCTGTCAGCATGCTTTGAGATGAATGATAATGATGTTTCTTTAAAGTCCTTTTAAAAATCTTTCCACAGGCTTGTGACTGGCTCCATCACCAGCCCTGGAAACTATCAGACTGAGCTGGCTTCTTCCGGCCATTGGAGAGGTAAAACAATAGTAAGTCAGAGGCCGGAAAGGTGAAACAGATGATGCATGCTTCTCTGAGTTTTGGAGCTCTGCCACAATTGTTCCACAGGTTCCAGAGCTAATTTGTCTCCGTGTGTTTTTTGTTTGGCTTGTTCTCAGTCCTGAACATGGCACAAATACACACTCAAACACAGAAAGAGTTGCATTATACTCAGGTATTTTTTAGTGAAGAGATATACTGCAGTGTCTTGGCAGTGTGCTTCAGTTAGGTTGGAAAACTTGCAAGTGAAATGATTGAAATGCAAATGCTTTTGTTGATTCAAATTTGTGAGTATTTATTTATGCACAGATGTCTTATGATCACCATTGGACTTAAATCAAGTTACAACACGTTGAGTCTTTTCTATTTCAGACATTTTGTTGTAGATTTGCTGCTGAGCCTTGATCGCTGCCCTGTTGCATGAACCAATTCGATCAAATCATGCCCCCTCTCTCACCTTGCTTGATAATTGCTATAAGGTATTTGTGCTGCTATGGTGTGTTTGGTTTTTCCAAATGTGGTACTTTATAGAGATGGTCTTACTTGCTGATTATCAGTTAATCCATTGTATTTGGTTAATAGCACCTGCCTGCAACCTACTATCTTTATTTCTATGGAAGTGCTAAGGATGTGCTTGGTTTTTGTTAAATAAATATTAACAGGGGCGGTGTGTGGCGCAGTGGGTTAGGCGCCCGCCCCATGTGTGAAGGCTACAGATCCTCGCCTGCAGCTGTGGT
>JAPMNP010684059.1:0-14657 GCA_029874935.1 Atherina boyeri | reverse complement strand
TGAATCGAAAATCGATTTTGAATCGAATCGTGGCCCCAAGAATCGGAATCGGAATCAAATCGAATCGTGAGATGGTCAAAGATTCCCACCCCTACAGGCAATCCTTCTAACAGGATCTGTAAGCCTTTCATTTTTTATGGCCTTATGCTGTAGCTCACCTCTCTTTGCAAAAAATGGGAGGACTGTCCAGGCTTATCCGCATAACTCTCCTTCATCTTCTTCATGGGCTGATGAGATGAAAGAAAGATTAATGAGACAAGACTTTTTTCAGTATTGCAAATGTGCATACAATCCACCTGGCACAAACAGATCAGCCTGGCAAGAGAGTGCCCACAGAGGTCACTGGATGTTTGTCGTGTTGCAAGCAGACTAACTACAACTGATTTGTACCAAGCCAGCACATACTAAATGGGGTCAGGATGCAGCTGTCACTCTGTTTGTGACAGAGTCCTTGGGCATGACCGCAGAGTCAGTCTGTCGGACCGGTGCCAGATCAGAAGAGACAAAAGTCTTGTTAAGGAACAAATCAACACTTTCTCAGTGGCTTTCAACTATAACTGCCGCTATGTTAACTGATGTGAGCTACTAGTGAGTCAATTTAACTTTTTCTGTAAAGAATAATTTGTTTTAACTCTGACCAGATTCTTAGTCACCGTTTTTAACTAAAGTAGGTTCAGGCCATGAACTTTGACAGGATGTGAGGTTTCTTCAAATACTACATGGCCTAATTTTCCCCAGGTCAAGTAATTGATTTAGAATTGGGATATAACCCCAAGTACAACAACACATGTGTCTTGTAAGGAAAATCAAGAGGACCTGACAAATTGATCGCTGCCATTGGGCAAAGCACCTCCAAAACAGCTTTGTTGATGACCTGCAACCCTATAAATTCCACTTTATTATTTTTAGAATTGTGCTACATGAGCTATCAGTGACCCTTAATCTGGATTCCTTCCTCCTTTCTAAAGTACATTTCCTGTTTCAAGGAAACTGTTAAATGTTGTCCTTTTTGATGTCTCATTTGGTACTGGCCCAGTTGGACAATAAGAAGTCATGCTGAGGGATAATTGCATGGTAATGTTTATTTATTGACAGCATTTTCATGGACTAACAAACAATACTTGTAGGATACCTCTAGCTAACAAAACTGGAGAACATCTTTCTAATAAAAAGACAAGTACTATATGCATTACATGTATCTTCCTAGGTTGATCTCAGTAACAAAGTATCCTGGTAGGTCTGACAAATCAGAAAATTTGTGGATTTATCAAGTCAGGGGTTCTGTTAGACGGTTCTGCCTGTGTTAAAAAAATAGCTGATGTTATGTTTGATTCCCTGTAGTACCAAACGAATTGTTTTTAAACTACCGTACTGTCTTTCTATCGCTTTCTGAAAATACTTTTTGTCTCATGAAGCAAAATATCTAGATTTGTTCCTGCTCCTTTGCTGGGAAACGTTTGTCTTCACCAAAGGACCAAAGCTGTTTCTTTTGCATAATCAGCAAATTGATTATTGACAAACTGAAGAATTTGGCCAGCTTGGACATTCACCGCATTCAAATTGTGAAAGGAAACCAAGCATATTGAGTGCATGCTCGGCAGGGGGACCTAAATTGCCATCCTCCTCATTCCTTGTCAGGGGCCTCTTTGCTCTGTCTTTTTGCAGTAAAGTGATCCTAAAGTTCATCAATAAGACCAAACAAGAGGTAAAGTATTGTCTGAGTGTCTGGAAGTTTATCAACTGGATTGGCAGAAAGCTTCAAACAAATAAACAAACAAACAAACAAACAAACAAACACAATCTTAAATCCATTTTCTATATAAAAGAAAAATAATAAATATGGTGCTCACCTTCAGGACTTTTTTTTATAGAGGGTCAACTGATGTGCTTTAGGCATTCTTTCTTATAAACCATTTGATGTCTGTCAGTCATAATCTTTGGTCAGGATTTTGGTAAGATCGTTTTATTCTGCTACTTAGCATTCTGGGGCACTGATAGAAAATGGTGCAAAACCTCACCATGAAAACCTGAGTGAGTTTCTGGTTAAGCTCTAGCGCCTCTCGTGGAGCATTCTTGTTATTTTCCTCAGTCTGCTTTTTTCTTGTTAAACTTATTTTGCCCTTTTCTCTCTATGCTACTAACATGCTTTGGAAACAAACTAACATCATTCATGGAATGTGCCATTCTACTAACCTGTATGGTTTTTGCCGTTTAACAATGTACTAACAGTATTGACCATCATATATTATTTGAGTAACAATCGTTATTCTGTTCACAGTTTTTAATTTCCTTTCTCCCCCCTTTTCCACAAAGCACTCAGGCATTGGACACGCTATGGTAAACACACTACATTGTTCGGTAGATATCATTCTAATTGTTTCTTAGTTTGGGTTTGCCGTGTGTTTCTTTTCTTTCTTTATTTTTTACTGTAGACGTCATTTACAAAAAAAAGGGAAATTGCGGTTGGTACTCTTCTGCTTACTTTTCAAATCTTTATTTGTTTCTGGGTTCATTCATTGGTTTCACCCTCTTTTATTTCACTTGTTTCCTGTCCAATTCTGTTTGATCCACCTTTTTAGGAGCATCATTTCGAGCCTTTTGCATCAAGCTGTGGTTAATAATGAGGACGCTCTCCTGTCTGGCTGGTCTGATGCTCTTTGGCTCAGCCAGTTGTATCCCCATCCACCTCGCATGGCATGCTCTTTGCCTACATGTTGCAAATCCATTTGTCGACATGACTGTGACAGTTGGGATGTGTTTGTCATTTCTTTTCAAGTGCTTTCTTTTTCTCTTTGTGGTTTTGCAGTGTCCATGAGCTTTTGCATGAAACAGACACTGATGTGAAAAAAATGTCAAAAAACAGATACTATATCCCACACAAAAAACGTGGGGGACAGTTTCTTTTTGTATGGTCATAAACAAAAAGAAAAGACAAATACATGCATGTTGTTGTTTTCTTTTTCCTAATACCCCAACTGAAGGTGATTGTGCTTCACATACTGTAGCATGTGCTCCCTCTCTAACCCAGAGGCACGTTCTGACTTATTTTGTAGAACTGCTGAATGTACTAATATGGAATAATGGTGAAACTAACCTAGCTAACATTTTACTAACACCATTTTTGTGTCTGCTAAAGTACTTTTGAGTTGCAGTGGAGACAGTACTAACACTGTAGTGTGGGTAGTTTACTAACTCTAACTAGAATAGAATTGCTTTGAAGGCTTACAGTCTTCCAACTAATCAAACTGGACAAAATAATAACAGAAAAACAAGAAAAAAGACACTGAAAACAGACATGAAAATGGGTTTTCAAATAAATACACAGGGAAGTCTGTCACAGACAAAAGGAAAGACAGGGAATTATGTTGCAATTTGTAGGCTGTCTCAGTATAGAGTGTCCTTTCCCTGTGCTTTGTTGTCTAGGTAACGATATCCGTGGATGGGATTCTGACCACCACGGGATATACACAAGAAGACTACACCATGCTCGGCTCTGATGACTTTTTCTATGTTGGAGGAAGCCCTAGCACAGCTGACCTGCCTGGATCTCCAGTTAGCAACAACTTCATGGGTTGCCTCAAGGAGGTAAACACCTCTTCTGTGTGAACTCGTGGGCTGGTGGGTGTACAGGATACAGCTGGCTTCACCTTAGGACTCCAGAACAGGCCCTTCCACCCACACACTGCTGCCTCTTCTTTACCACTTTTCCTCGGTTTGCTTCTCCTCCTTTCTTCATATACGCCATGCAAACTTTTTCTACGATAATTTTTGCCTCCTTTGCTTTTTCTGTGCACATGCAATGTTTAATACAAACACGCACATGCACTTGCAGAGCTCTGTCTTGAAGTGGAATTTACCACTGGCCTACTACGGCTCTGTCAGGTGCACATCAAAGAGGAGCAGAGATCCAGAGATCAGGGAGCTGAATTTTCATGAGCAGTTGGGAAACTGACACTCCTAACACCCCGCTATTGTTCAGGAATACTCTGTGCCAGACTAATATTACCTCAGAACACCTCTCTTGGACTAACCTTAATGCTATATGTTTGATGTCAGCTGTATGTAGTATGCATGTTTACAGAAATGTGTCTTCAAAGTGCAGTGCAGAGCTGCAGAAATATACATTAGTTTGACATATATGCTTTCAGATGATGAACTGAAATCAGCACATTTTGTGTCATATACTGTATGTCTCAAAGGGTAATGAGCCATTTGAATCTGGCTCATAACTTATAGTACATTATGTCATTTGTCACTTGCCCCTTATGTGATGTAGTACCCAATACGCACGTACAGTATAGTGTGCCCCTTATCCACAGAGATGAAGCGATGGGGAGAGGAATAGGTAGTTTCTCCATCAGAGGGTTCATAAGTTATCCCTTTCACCGTGAGCTGTGAAGCACTTGGTTTGTTTTTGTTGGTTAATAGGAGAAGATATCACCAGTGTATTACAAAATGATCCATTATTTAAGCTTTTATTTTCGAAATCTGATTCCCCCTTCTTTTCCTTTTGCCTCTTCTTTTACTCCATTGGTGTCCTACATATTGTATCTTACTTCAAGACAGGCTGTCATCCTCAGCAACATCTTGGAAAGGTCTGCGGCCGTTCTGTTTAATGAGCAGTCAGGGTGTGGACCACATGTCTGCTTGAAACGTACAGCTCATTAAAAGTCTGATTGTTAAGGGTACTGTCTTTGTTAACTACATATCTCCAGGGTGCTGCGGATGTGGTGACAGCGGGAATGAAATTGGTTCACCCCGAGCAGTTGGTCATCCACCCCACTGAGCTACTATCCCTGCTCCTGGCTTGCCTAAACATAGAAAGTGTGCTCTCTGTCCTCAGATCAATGTATTGGATTGCTCAAAATCTTGTACATATAGTGCAGAGTTGTGATACTTCCCAGGAGAAGTAAGACATAACAAAATCCTCATCTTTAAATTGCTCCTGAGATCATTTGATATTCCTTGTACAGTTTTACGAGACAATTGCAAATTGTCATTTACAAATAAAAGGACAAGTCCTGTGAAATTCATAGTTGATGTTTTAACACTCAGGTTGGCCACACCGGTTATTAAAAGCATTGGTAGTCAGAATTTTGTTCAACCCTTAAAAAAAAAAACACACCTTAAGAACCTTAAGCTACTAAAGGTCAAGTTTGACATTAAAAAAATATTAATCCACACATGCCATTAACAAGAGATCAAAAGTGTAAATGCACTGATTCTAACACACACAGTTTGACAGACCACAGCCTTGAAATTTTGAGCCTGCTATGCATCAACAAGACCAGAAACGGAGAAGGATTCTGACGGATAATAACTATAAAATATATATGAATTTGTGGTGAGATGAGAAGCAGTCGAGAGAACAGATTTGGCATCCTGGTGAGTTTATGATGTAAGCTAACAACTGCTAAACTTGTGTTCACAGTCTTGTAAAATTTGCCATCACATCAAAGTAAAGTGACTCAAAATGGCTGTTTTCTTCTGAAGTATTAAAATACAGAAACATGACCTAATGGGAAAGGGTCCCCTGGGAGGTTATTGCTCTAAAATGAAGCAACTTTTAAGATTCATGTTGCCAAACAGAAGCCTTCTAGTTGTCTCTTTCACACAGTTCAGAGATTTGTTAATTTCAAATACATCAGAAAATCTTTTCATCTGGTCAAAGAAAAATTAAAACAAACTAAACAAATGTAAAAAAAACTTTGTTTTAGGCCTTTTGGTCTTAGACAGATAAAATCAAGCATTAAGATTTCAAGCATAGATTTCCCACCAAAAATGTATATATTTTTTTGAAAATCACAACCTGAAAGTAACTCTCATAACTTTGGCAATCTCTGTGCATCATCTAAGCTGACACTGTGGAAATAGACAGAATCCCCATCTCAGGTCACCCTCTGACTTTGTTGTGATAGCACATGAGCTGTGATTTAACAGCATGTGCAATGGGCCCTGATTGATGGCATGTCTCCAAGTGGCTTGTTGCGTTATTTGTGTGGAGATTCCAGCCTGAGCTGCCACGCCTGCATGTTGGTTCTGACGGCAAAACAAACGGTGGTGCAGTAATAGCTCAGTTGTCACAGCCATGGTTTGATGACAAATTAGTGCAGCACTAGTAGTGCAGTAGTAGGCATTGCTCAGGCTAAAGCTTTACTCCAAAAGTTGCCCTTTGTCTTGACTTTAAAAAATAGATTTTGGTTTTATTGGTTGTATCCGTTCCGTTCCTCAGTCTACACGACTGAACTCCAGCTGGCAGAGATTTTGTCATTTATCCATTATCTCCTTTTTAAACTATTTCTTTTCACAGGGGATTCTTGTAAAATTACCTTTTTTAAATCCACAGTCAGTCACAAAGCATCTAGAGAAATTGAGGATGCGTTTAACTCAGTCATACGCTCTATCTCCCTGAACAGTTACACACAACAGATCTGACTCAGTGATGAACATTTACATGATGCTCCATGTAAATGCAATTCCATCTGAGCCGTCCCTTTAGCATGATGGTAGTACAAAACAAGGCTAGTGTTTTCTGCAGCTGTAACTTATTTGATTTAGCTCAATGACAACTATGAAGATTCACCATTATAACTCTTTTGTTATGTAAACACATACGCATGCTACAGTACAGTTCTAATGTGGCTATCTGTTATGAGATAACCTAATCTACCAGTTATTAGTTCTAGTTGTGTGAAAGAGGTCATTTACTGTGCTCTTGCTTGATCGTGATTGAATTTTAGCTTTAACTATTACGGAGTCTTAGGCATAATAACACTTTGCAAATCGATTTGCACTTTGTTTTCAAACACATCAAATGTGCATGTATATATGTGGTGAAAAAACAAATGGGTACACTGTTGTTTTAATGAATCATTTAGGCATTTGCTTATATGTTAATTAGTTTCTCATGGAAATAAGATATAACTAGAAGGGGCGATCTTTCCTATACAGCTGCACAACTGCAGTAGACACTCTCTCATTATGAAGATTGGATAATGACAAGGTTGTGGGTAACTCAGTTTATTTATTTATTTGCTAGATTGTTGCCAATTACAGAAGTGCTTCAGTTGATTGACTTTTACACAGTGTGCCATTAAATGTGCCCCATTCAAATACAGGTAGCCTTCCAGGTCTTTAGGTCTTTAGAGTGATGTTAAGATGTTATTTTCTTTTCATTTAAACCTTTCCCCAGTGTTTATAATAGTATTTTGTATGACTTTGGTTACATTCTAAGAATGTGTTAAAATAAGAAAACAAGATGAATGACCGATTGCACAAACAACAGCAAATTAAACTGGTTAGTTTGTACTTGTACTAGTTTATGCAACAATGATTCTTATCCTTAATCAGTGGATATTTAATGGCACTAGGTTTTTTTCACTTCATTACTTACCTGTACAGCCGTTCAGAGGTCAGAGCTCGAATGCACCTAATTTTGTAAGGCCCTCCGATGCAACATCCTGCCTGGTGAATATTTTCTGTGAAAATTTACTGAAAAGAATACATGTAGTCTCTTAATTAAAAAAAACAATCATTTAGTCATCTTTTTTTCTAAATTGTGTATGGAATACTGAATGGTGCAGTATGTATGAGTGAGGTCATGCACTTATTTTAACCTTGCTCTCAATAGGCATATCCATCATCTGCCCACTTTTATAATAATCACAGGCTCCAAGCGGAGCCTTAATCAGTACTTTACATCACACCTGCAATCAAGGCACTAGTTTAGATTTATCACTTTCCTTTTCCCTTCTCACATAGAACCCCAAGAGATACTACCTAATATTTTCCTCAACCTTTATTACACTTGAATTGTATTTTCAGGATGTCTCCCCCTTTAGTTGGCAGTGAAGCTACAGTAAAAGTGAGCATGCATGTCTTGTTTCTTTACTCCTCACCCAGTCTGAGTACACTGCACTTTCTGTGAAGGCTTCAGCTTGAGAGCAAAGAAAGCAAAGTGATGTGAGTGACATTTGGTGCCACGTAGATGCAGCTCCTCATGCATAGGTGCAGTGTGACAAAGTTGGCCAACAGTTGAGGCAAACAAGCCCAGTGTATGACACACTGTCCTTAGGATTAAAAGTCAAATGGACAACAGCTGTCCTCTATAATGTCCAGAATGTCCATTTACATTCTGTGTGTCTGTTTTTTTCTACTGCATGCATGGCTGGAGGAATAACTTGCTGTCTCTGCTCCCAATTCAGGTTGTGTACAAAAACAACGATGTGAGACTCGAGTTGTCCAGATTGGCTAAGCAGGGTGATCCTAAGATGAAGGTCCATGGTACTGTTGCCTTTAAGTGTGAGAATGTGGCCACCCTGGACCCCATCACATTTGAGACTCCTGAATCTTTTATAATTCTCAACAAATGGAATGCTAAGAAGACAGGATCCATCTCCTTTGATTTCCGCACCACAGAGCCCAATGGACTTCTCCTATTTAGTCATGGCAAGCCCAAGCAGCTCCCAAAGGATTCTAAAAGTCCCCAAACTTTTAAAGTGGACTTTTTTGCCATAGAGATGCTGGATGGCCATCTGTACTTGCTCTTAGACATGGGCTCGGGAACCACAAAGACCAAAGCAGTCAATAAGAAAGTCAATGATGGCGAGTGGTACCATGTGGACTTCCAGCGAGATGGAAGATCAGGTAAAAACCATAAGGAATATCTACTGATAAAATTCACCACACAAAAGCACACATACAAATGAAAAAAAAAGTGCCTTTTCTTTACACCTGTTTTGTTTGGCCTAGTCTCATTCCACTTCTTGCTACTACCACTTAACCTTACCAGTTATGTGGGTTCATGGCAAGGGCTAATGCACCCCAATTATTTCTAAAATGGATGGGTCTGGTTAAATGATAGGGGTCCTTGACCTTTTGAATAGAGCTTTTTCAGAGGCACTCTTCGGAAAGAATGTTATGAAAATTTCCACACATTATCACATCATCAATAGTGTTAATGATTGTTCATCAGTTTTCACATTACATGGGCCTAATTTGGACATGTTAATTCAACAAATGTCCCGGATGTCATAAATGTTAACTAGCATGTAGCTAACAACAACAGTATTTATTTCCTGTTATCCTATGCCTAAGATATGTCAACCATACGTACCATAAACTGAAGCAGCAGCATTCCCACCCATTTCTATTTTCTTAATGTATTGTAATATATAAAATTATACTTTTCCACAGCTGTAAGATACAGTGTGATGAACTAATCCATCCACCTTGCTGTAGTTGTGATAGTTACAACAGATATTATATAAGTTTGTCCATTTCATATCAATATTAAGTTCCCAGAATGAAAAAAATCAAATGGAACTCTTACCGATATCTAATTTGGTAAGTTGTAAGAACACCACCAGCCCAAACCTCAAAAACCTCGCACATAAAAAGCTGTTGATGACTACAATAATAAACTACTAATTTGCACTTCACAATGTATTCCACTGAATTAGTCACATGTATCGAGCTTCTACCAGTGAACATATTTCAAACAGTGTTTTTTTGTGCCAACAGTGCATTGTTATGCTGCTAATAATGAGCCAATCTTACTAGTTTTCTGATTTTCAATCAGAATGCAATAAACTTTCGGAAAACATTAAGAAATGGGGCCTTTAGTTGTTGTTTGTTACCCTCCCCAGAGCCGCTGTATGTATAAATGTTTGCATGTTTGTCTAGGGTAAAGGACTAAATTATATTCTGACTGGCAAGTGTAGATTTCTACATCCTGTGTACTTTAACATTCAGCACAAATCTTGAGTAGTAGCTCTGCTGTGTACCATCTGTATGAATTATTTAACTGCAACAAAAGTACTGCTGTGGGGTCACCGTTACATTTTCAGAGAGGAAAAAAACATCCTTCAACATGCAAGGGTGTCACCACTGGAGGCTCATTGTAAACATTTGTGCACATTAGAATTAAAAAGGGTTGTGATAGCAATAACACATTTTCAGACAGTAGTCATATGTTGCAATCCCAGACACACATTTGCCACAAAATAACTTTACTCCCTCTCTCACAATGTGTCCTCTAAGCCCCGGGTTGCCCTGCTCTGGTCCCTGTTGATTTGCTTATCTAAGCAGCAATTTGTTAGTGTGAGCTTAGAGCCAGGGCCTTGCAATGTCATGCTGCAAATTAGATATACCCCTTGACCATGTTTTCCACTCTCTCAAGAGGTGAAAATTAGATTAACTGTTTCATTACCCCCCAAAATGGCATAAGGTTGCAGGTCTAAACTGAGCTTCATACACAGTTTAAATAATGATTGAGATCATTCACGACTCTACTCATAAATCATATTAGTCACATTTTCTTTTTAATTGAAGAAAAATTAAGGTCCAATTCTATGCTCGAGCTAACGGAATAAAGTTATATAGAGAAATATACAGCACAGAATGGCTTTCATTGAACTCAGTCAAAGAAGAGAACTGTTGGTAACTTCTCAAATTACATAAATCAACAACATTTAGTTATGGTAGACCAAACTGTAAGAAACACTGTCCTGTTAATTGTGTTCATTATCTGTCTAGTACCCTCCTATCATCCACCCCCTCATACTTACTCACATGCACACACAACCTCAAGCTCTCTCGTCAAGCTATTTCTACTTGCTGTTCTACCCTGCCCAAGTTTCCATGGAAACAGGAGGTGGTCTCTCCCAGGACTAAGACAGCTACTGCACGGTGCTGTGCAGAGGTTTGTGCTAATGACATTTTGGAGTAACTTTTCTTCCTTTTCTCAAGTCTAAGGCATCAACACTTATGTACTAGAGTGTAAAGAGGACATAAAAGGTCTATGGAATATGATGACTCCCATGTGAGAGCAACAAAATGGCCAAAATAGCAACAGAAAGCATGACAGTTTCACTCAGTGTTTCATGTTAGAAAGCGGATTTCAAATTTTGCAGTGCTATTTTATTTTTACACCCTTTTTAATTTGGGCTAATTATGCAGTCCTCTGAAAGCTAAAATCTTGCATCTTGGGATGTATTTGAACTGTACAAAGCACTAATGTTTATGGTGTGTAATGATGTATACGCTGCACCTCAAATAGAAGAACTGGAATTTTTGCAGTTCCTTTGTACTGAATAGGCCTCATGTGATTTTTCTTTCCCCCAGGATGCATGTAACTTTAATGGTGCATTAAATAGCAGATTTGCCCAAACGGAATGATATGAAAACTTTCACAATAGCTTTTCTAAATGGAGACTTATACCGTACATTTAAGATGTTTTTTTCTTTAAATTATTGGCTAATTTATATTTGAATAAAAATCTGAAGTATGAGCCTACATGAACATACTGTAACAACCCCCAACCAACTTATTGCTTCGAATGTCTACTAATATTACCATAGTCCTTACTGTCCATTTCTTATACTTTTTAATATTTGATTGAATTAAAGTAATTTCAAAACATAAGAAAATAATTTACAAGTCCCTTGAGAGAACAAGTCATGAAACATATGGCTCGCTCAGCTTTTCATCTGTGTGTCAGATGTTATATTAATACACACCACCGAGCACATCACTCATAACAAAAATACAACACAACAGCCAGACATAATTATCCACAGCCCAGTCCTCAATGCACAACACTTCCTGCAGCTGTGACAATGGTGGATAATGATCCCTACCCTATTTAGTTAAGTTGGCTCTTTCGACAGGAAGCAAGCTTCCAAATGGACACTTGGTCTCAGAAAGTATCTTTTTAACCTCAATGCATTAGAGACGCTAAGACACTCTTGCTTTCAAGTGAGCGTTTCTGGGCTGGGGCTGCTGCGGGTCACTCATCAGGGACATTACACGGACATTCCTGCTGGGGTACACACACCACTACTTCAAACACAAACATGCATGAGAAGTAAACGGATTCCTGCTTCCACACGCACATAGAAAGCACATTCCCCCATCCTCACAGCCAACTTACAAGCTTCTCTCTCTACAGAGAATCCAATCACATAGAGAGATTTGGCCGTATCGCCCTAACTGGATTGCAGTAATCCCCTGTCTAACATGTTTTGGGGATGTGTGAGTGGGGTTAGGGGACGTCATGCCAGGTTGAGCTAGGCTGCTGATGCAGAAGGTGTGAGAGAGATTTGAGCTGTCATTTGGACCCCTGTGTTCAGATTTGATGATAGAGTACTGCATATGGGTCAGCCCATGAAATAACGTAAAGGTGGTCAAAGTATTTTGAGCTTGACTTGAAATGCTGATCATCATCTTTTCTCATTTGTTTACTTTTGTCATCTTCTTTACTGTACTTTCTTAGTTTTTACAACATTATTTGCTGCTGAATTCCTGTATCTGCACTCTTATCTGTCATCATAAACCCCTCTCAGCTTGTTTCTGCTATCATTATCACTACATTCATCTTGTTTAGAATCTCCTCCTCTTTTTATGCTTGGTAGCATTTGCAAAGACACATTCATTCCCTACTCCTTTTGGCTATGAATAATGCTACAAGCATAGCAAGTCCTGCTGTGCATATATGCTATGTTTCTCATGCTGCAAGCATGACAATGGCTCATATCCCCATAGCATTATGTACCACTGTCTGACTTAACATAGTTTGACGGTGTTTACACACTTCCTTACAGGACTTTGACAAGTGAGCAGAGTACTCTGAGCAGATGCCTCAGAGATGATGACATCCTTCCTTTTGTTTCCCAGTTGCATCAGTTTAGACAGACATGCTTACTGTAGATTTACACTGTCTTTATCTATGACTGTAATACGGCTTCCAGTAAGTATAGATACCCTGAGATATAAAGAGGCCATTAGCCTGATGATAACCCGTTCAGCATTTACTGTATTGATATATTATTCACAATGGTCCAAACCACGTCTTAGTGCCATAAGATGGGATCTGTCAAAACTGAAGAGTGTAGATGCTTCTTTTACAATTCCTGGTGACCGTACTGGTATTCATTCTTCAGCGTGGCACCTGCTCTACTCTGAGAAAAGTTTTCTCACTAATGAGTTTGATGTAGTGAGCTCGTTAAATATAACCTGAAGGGAGCTGTTCTGGCTGCGTGACGGGTGGCCCATGCCAAGTGTGCAAAGCTTGGAAGTTTCAACAGCTGTGGCTGGAGAGAGCAGGGGCAGTGGGTGGCGGCCGAAAAACGCTGGAACAGATGCCCGGGGCCAGGACCCTGAGAAGAGAGCTGGAACATGTTACCGTGCACCAGGTTAATCATTGTGCACTAGGTCCTTAGCTGTCTCTCTCAGGCACTTTTGCAAGAAAGCTGACTCACCTTGGATAGAAAGAACACATATAATGGAAACTGTTAGCATATTGGATATACTGTACAGTGATTTTCCATTTTGTGGGCATAAATTATAAACACAATACAAACTCAAAGCATGGAAAATAATGGCTATTAATTAGAAGAAAAAAATAAATGGAGATATTTATTTTATCTATAATTAATTGTGATATGTACATTCATGCATGTTAATGGAAGTCGTAATGAAATGTGAAATGCTCCATTTAATATCTAATTTGTCTTTAAAGTATGCCAGGCAGCCCTGCTGAAAATTCATGTGTGGCTCAAGGCTTGTTTCCAAACATAAACACTTTGACTCACAAAGTAACTTAAAAGCCATCCTCCTATCCCACATACAAGCAGTTTGGACTCTTGCCATTTAGCCTGAAGGAGTCAACTAATGGCTCCTTCATATCTACCATGACATGCATCTGCCACTCAAAATGTAAATTATGACTTTATGGCAATTGTGTTTTTCAACATCCTTAGCCTGCCATTTCTCTGCCACTCTCAGCAGATTGTTGCCTGGGCGAATCCTCAGCAGCATGGCATATAGATTACCGGACAAAGATGCGGGCAGTGGAGGCAGCCGCCATTAATTAAAGTCCACAATGGCTCCTACACTGAGAGTAACAGATCCATATACAAATTAATCACCCAGTCTGAGTCTCACAGTTAGGGCTTCCTTTTCCACAGCTTTACAGTCCAGTCATGTCCTCTGTTGTTTACCGTGCTCCAGATCGAGAATTAAACCTGAATGAGAGTGATAAATCATGGTGGTGAAACACACAAACCCCCATTGCAGGTTTATGTGTTAGAGAGGCAAACAGAAGGAGAGGCAGGGTGAAAAAACACAGCCTGCAGTCCGTTAATCAAGTTAAAAAAGATGGTTACGATTTAGCTTTATTTTTCTTTTCTTATTTTTTGGGTGAGGTGTGGATGTGTAACTGTAAGGGCTAAAATGATGAAGGGGTAACAGTTTTTCTTTTCCTTTCCATTCCTTTTATGACCATTACTTTATAGATAAAGTAGATTTATTATGGGAAATCCATGGAAAATGGAAAGGATCCTCCTTGGGATCCCAGATTAGGCTACTAATAGACTAGCTGCCCTGTGATTAATGTGTCTTATCAACAGTCATCAGTCATTCTAAATGAAGAAGATTGTGACCCAGTCCAAATGCATAACCCTAATTAGGTACATTTCTTCATCAAACCATTTTAAAATGGGGCTTCTTTGCATGTTTGTGGCTGTGGGAAATAAGTCTCATTAGCATCTAAAAATACCAGTAAGTACTTTAAAGGTACCGTATGTAAGAATCTGGCCGAAACTGGTACTGCAATCATGTGAAGCTGTAGCTTATGTAAGAAATTGCTAAAAATGGC
>JAPMNP010684010.1:0-11120 GCA_029874935.1 Atherina boyeri | reverse complement strand
AAAAAAAAAAGCATATTTTCTGCGCTGATTTAACCTTTTGCTCAGGGAAATATACTTTATAAGCCAATGCACATTTATTTGCTCTTTAGTTTTTGAGAAAGTGTATACCTGCTGCACGTTAACAGAAACTTCGGTCTGAATGTCTTCCATGCAGCAGCTCTGTACGATTTTGCTCCTTTATAACCACTGATTTACTTAAGGTATAGATGCTGGATTTTTCTTGATGTACAAATGTTTTTGTGTCAACAAGCAGGTGTCATGTTGGCACACAGCTGGAATTGTCTGCATCAAATGGAACTGCTGCGTCACATTGTATCTGTCCTTGATGTATTTCGTGATGTCTGTATTTATTGTTCCCCGATTCCTTCCCTTCAGCTTTGTTTGACTGATGTTTGCCGGCGATGTGTATGAAAATATAATAGTTGCCTCTCACTATGCCTTGTCTTTCAATTTCTAATTTATATTACAGTAACTGTACTGTTAATGCAACTTAGGTACTAATTTATATATTATTTTAGTTAAGAAGATAGCCTATAGGAGTTTTAATCATAGACTGTAATCAGTCTGAAACATTTTGCATTACATCTTCATTTACATTATTTAATAATGGAAATGAGAGGAAAATGTTTAAAAAAGACATTTTCAAAAAAAAAATTACAGATTTGCAGTCAAAATGTTTTTATTGCAGTGCCAAGATAGCTGTCTGTCTGATAATCTATAGGTGGATGGTGCTGTTGAGCCATTTTTAGGCCTTATAACGTTGACTACAAATTCATGTCTCCATCAGCTTATTTCTAAGCTCCATTCTACTGCACATATATTTGATTAATATCGCTGACAATATGCCATTTACCAGATTCAAATGTAACTGAAACTAAATATGTGGCACCGCTTTGTTATAAAAGACCAGCTTTTCAATGTCCGATGTTGTGGATGTCAGAGATCCTGTACTTGTTCAAAACTTCTCAGGTACGCACACATCACTGAGGAGCTTGGACCAAGTCTAGGAGCAGAGACGAGCACAGAAACTTGTCATCGTAAGAACTCAAGCTGCCATAATTTAAAATCAACATTTCTCTATTAGATTTTAACGCAATAGCAAGGAGGGGTTTGTGCATGACAAATGCGTCATCAAAGTTTAGATCTCACCTGAACTTCACAAAAAGGATGGTCTGCTTCTATGTCTCCCCATCATATGTCAGAAAGAAAAGTCTGTGTTGCAGTGGGAGCTGTGAGTTTAAACGGCACAAAGAGGAACCAGAGATTTGATAGTTACAGATTGCTTCCTCGTCTCATTCTGGGGAAACTTTGCACCTTGATAGAGCAGTTTTTGGAAAGGGGAAGTACGTTGTGACCGTTCAGCAGTGTGGGAAAGATAAGGTTACGTGTGAATTGGTTTTAGAGAACATAAAAATGTCCATTAATGCACATGGCAACTTTTCTCTTCCTTTAAAGTCTCAAAGCTAGACATGATGAGGCCATTATAGGTGGCATCAAGCTATGCAGCCGTAAGATCCTCAGTTTACAATTCATATAAAACCAAATGCAAAACAAGAATATATTTGTTACTGTGTAGAGTTTAACTGCCAGGATTACTCTTATTAACTAATCTTATTAACTATAACAACTGTTTGAGTTTTTTTGTTTTATATATTTCTTTTATCTAATTTTAAAACAGGTTAAGTTTGTTTTTTTTGTTTTTGTTTTTAAGCTCTGCAAGCTCTGATTAAAGGTATGGCGGAAGATTTTCTTGAAATTCAGGAAAGAACCGCCCCCCACTTTTAAAAAAAATGCATGCGCAACATTGGTCTTGTTTCTCTCTTCTGAGGCCTTTCTCTTCTCATACGCTTCAAAGATACTTTTTGAAAGTGTGCATGTACAGAAAGCGAAAACTATCCTAGGACAGAGCACGTACGACAGTATTAGTAAAATTCTCCAGAATGATTGACAATTAGGAGGACCAATCGTCTTGATGATCCACCCGGAAGTAAAACATCCTCCTAACTTGCAGCAAATATCACACTCACACGCACTGAGAACAATATCTGCTGCACCACCAGAGGGCAACACAGCATAAAACAGTATGTAATTGATTCAGCATGTCAAACCAATCCAGTAATCCCATTACTTGCTTTTCCTGTGAAGAAAACCCCTCCTTACTACTTATGACTTGTACAATGAACTTGACTCACCTCTCTCAAGTGATGGTAATGTCTTATTTCAAGCTTACTTATCTGGTTAGACCCGTGCTGTTCACAAACAGATTAAGTGTGTCAACACTACAAAAGAAAAAAATGTAACCGTATTAGGTTTCTACATACAGCTATATCACATTCACGTGTATAGTAACAGGATGGCATGTTTATTTACATTTCTCTGACTGCAAGAATTTCCAAGTAAATGCTGAACATGCTTCATTTGAGTTGTATTCACTCAGGAGATTTTTCAGCACGGCAGCTTCTGTGAACTTAAGTGCAAAGTACTGCAACACTTTGTCAAAGATTGCTATAGCTTCCTATTAATCATTTAACTTGAGAGTTGACATGTATCTATGCTTTCTTTGTTTTCTTATTTGTCACACCAAGAAAAATTTGTGGTAAGAATGACAACAGTTTGAAAAATCCTAATGATTTATTATTCATCTTGAGATAAACACAACATAAGAATTTTCAACATGTCAAAGCTATTCAATAACAAATGCTTCATTGGGTTTTGTAATCCAACATTAAGGAGCTGTAAGGCTGCACACATTTTAATAACAATGTTTAGTAATCAGAAGTAGTAATGTGGTCGGAAATTCTTTTTCAGATGTTCACTTGAGTTGCAAAACCTTCACATGTAGATACAAGAAACATTTTGTCTTTAGCTATTTCACAGATACAGAACATCAAAATGGAACAAGAGTATGTCTGAATGAAAACTAAGCTCTTTACTGCCAGTGTTTATCTTTATGTTTTTAACATGTACAGAAGTGTCCAGTTAGACCACATTCCTCGCTGTCTTTAAGTTGGTATTTGCTTTCTTTAGTACACCTTTGTCCTTGTAGCATGTCTGAGCTGCTGTGGAGATGAAACATGATATAATGGACCTGTTTTCTCCTTTGTTATATATTTAACAACATCTCTTTGTTTGCATCATGTCTCATCCCCATCAGCAGCAACACCGAGTATAGTTTTCTCTCTCAGTCTCTTTTTGCCCTCAGAGCAGCTCCCTATGTGATGAGGCAGCTGTTGGTTTTGTTCATGGGGGGTCTTTTGTTGCTCTCCTTGGGGAAAGTTTCCCGCCTGTGGCACAGCGCTGGACTGAGCCGACAGGGCAGGTTGGCCTGCTGCAGCAGCTCCCTGAAAGCCTCCAGCACGTTGATGTTGTCTTTGGCCGAGGACTCCAGGAAGATGTGGTTCCAGTCCAACTCCACTGTGGACAGAATGTCCTCACTGGACACCCGGCGCTCGTTGTGGCGGTCTATTTTGTTGCCTATCACCACGATCGGTGTGTACTTGTCCTCTTTGACTTCCAGGATCTCTTCTCGGAGACTCTTGACAGCCTCCAGGGAATCAGGGTCATCTACAGCGTAGACGAGTGCAAAAGCATCACTGTTCTGGATGGAGAGCTTACGCATAGCAGGGAAGGAGTAGCTGCCACTGGTGTCCATAATGTTGATGGTGACTTTGACTCCCCCCACCTCATACTCCATCCTGTGGAGCTCCTCCACTGTACGCCGATGCTTCGGCTCAAAAGAGTCTTTGAGGAAGCGTTGGATGAGGGCTGTCTTCCCCACTCCACCTGCCCCCAGAAACACCACACGCACCTCTGTCTTCTCTTTCACCTCGAAGGACATGTCCGTGTTCTTTCCCTTCAAGATGTCAGCTCTCCTTCTTTACTGTAGCTGTCACTTCTTTTCGGCCAAGTGATGGAGCTGGAAGAGGCTGTGTTAAAGAGGATGATTGTAGCAGATGCATGTGAGTATGTGTTCTCCAGGCTTCGCTCAGTATTTATTTACACTCATCACCTGCCCCCTGTGCTTCCAGCCAATGAGAATAACGCAGCAATTTTAGCCTGAATGTGCAGCAGCCAATCAGAGCCACGTGCACATCAAGTGTAGGAAGAAGGGGGAGGAAAAAGTGTCAGAGGTGTTCTTTGAGTGCTGTGCAGAAGCCATTTCTGGCTGGTGATTGCAAACAGGATGAAATAAACAAACACTAATATCCTGTTTGAATCTTAATTGCAATTAGATGCAACCCACTGACCTGTCCCTATGTTTTCTGCTGGTAAAAAGGTTATTAATCAACTTTATTTATTTATGCATTTTTATTTACAATGAGCTGTCCACTACAGAAATACTGATTATACAGATTTAGTGTCAGTTTAGGGATTTTGAGGTCAAATTAAGAATGAAACCTTGACTTTTTAACTCATTTGAAATTAAATGCTAACTTTAAGATACTCAAACATTAATTTATATGCAAATAAGTTCCATTGGAATGAGTGTTCATAGTTTGAGGTAAAGATCACTTGCCTGTATGGATATTTAACTATTCAAGGGGACACATTTTAGACATTTAATGCATCTCCAGATCACTGAATAATCGTTCATCAATAATCGAATATTTTTTAATTTTGTGAAATGACAAATGGGAATCTTTTTTAAAAAAAAAAAAAAAATATCGTAATTTCAGTCTTGCCATTCAATACAATCAAAACATGGTATAAAAGCAGGCTGCTTGCAATCATTCCTCCAATAAATGCTGCACTGTGCTAATATGTTTTTTTTGTTATGCTTTTGTTTATCAGGTTGTCAACAGGTTTACATGCACTGTGATAATTAGCAATACACTCCCTTTTAGCTGGTTAGTACAAACTATTTTTGATCAATGCATTACATCACACACAAAAAACTGTTGAGAGTTTGCTGAGAAGTGAGTTGGACAGTTTTACAGCTCTGTATATTTTCTGCTGTATGCTTCACTTTTCTTTTTGTTTTTCTTCTACAATTTATATGCAAGCCATATGTATATGGTGCTTCTTTGTTCTTACTGGATTCTTGGTTTTCTGTGCACTGGTTTATACTATTATTTCCAAACATGTGCATGTATCCATGCATTTGTTATTTGTACCTACAATTGATTAGACGTTACATTGTGCAAAACTGCACAATTTGATGTTGTGGACACTTTTTTTTTGTAATGAGATGAGGTTGTCATTATTTTTTTTTATATAAATGTTTTATAATTTTTTTCTATGCTTTTTCTCAAATTCCACCTGCCTCATCTTTTGATCTTTTTCCTGTTTTTCATCCTTTCTTTCATTCTAGTTTAACATGATGTGGCATTATAGCTAATTTGACACCTGCCCAGTTTAAATATATCTCAAGTAGAATATTTACATTGAAGTTGATGAATGTGCACTGCCCATGAATTAATAAGCAAATGACCAAAGCTAGAGAAATGTACAGTAACTGCACCTATAAGAAGTGTGCTTATCATAATTGTGTTCTCGATGATGCTGAGATTCAGATTTTACCTCAGTGCGAAGCTGAGTTGTCTGGTTTTGAATCAGACAAAGGAGAAGAAGGTAATTGCGGCAGTTGTCATTATCACATCTCCTTCATGCTGTATCCACATGACTTGGCCACTTGTTGCTATGACACCATACGGCTTATTACATGAGCTGAGAGGAACGTATCAGTGGGTACTAAGTTCAGTATTTTATGTAGGTAATGACCAATAACTGGGTGTACGGGAAATTAAAAACTATTTTTGTGATTAGACTTTAGTGAGACAGAATATTATTTTCTTTCAGCAATCTCAAAAGTTGTTCATTATATTTTTGAAAGATTTTATTGTAGAATTTCACACTTTCTTTATGGGCCGTCTGGCTGATAGTGGGTGAAGTCTATATTTTTCACCTGATTACATGGCCATGTGTGGGAAGCTGTGTTTGTTATTGTGTTACAAGTGTTTCTAAATCTAATTTTGAATTGTGAAAACTTAATATTTGTTGTCAAGAAACTCAGATTATTTCTCTTTTATAATAAATATCTAGTTAAATTGTTTTTAAAACCATCTGTTGATGCTCGTTTTGTTCATTACAGATTATAAGTTTGGACTTTCTGACCTCTGTTTTGAGCCAGCATGCACACTCCTCTCTCTTAGAATGAAACTTGTCTCAAACTAAACCTCAAAGCCCCCAAGCAATTCATCTCTGTCTATCAAGTTCTTTACGTCAGTGGGCTCAGGAGTGAGACGGTTCCAGTCTGGTTCTCTCTAGCTTTTGTTTATCTCTCAGCTTGTGGCTCTTGACATCCTGCAAGGATCAAGTTTTACAGATTCAGAGGGCAAAAACATACGTGGGTGAGTTGAAAATTAGGTAAAATAGACTTAATTTAGTCCGCTAATGGATGTGTCCTCTTGGGGTTGGAGGAATTATCTGTAAACACAACAGTGATTCATTGTCACCTTTTGAAAACAGATAAAAGCAAATGTAATTGTTTTACAATTGTCCATAATACTGAAAATCAGACTTTTTAAAGTTTTCCGTTAAATCTAATGTGAATGTGTAGGGTCAAGAGTGAATCACTGTTGCATAAAGCTATTGACTCATTCAGCATTGGATGACAACACCAGCCTCTGGTATGTAACAAAATCCAATTATCAGTCTGACATTTACAAATCTAAACGCCATATCTTTCAGGGATAGTTCCCTATTCCAGTTACACCTACAATTCATTAAACCATTTCTATGCACGGTCCATTGATATTAATGTAAAATGTGTCTCTTGAATGTTGGAAACTTTCTGAGAGATTTTGATTTCATCATATCAAGTTTTATTTTATCTAAGTTTTTTTTCTGTTCCACTATGGAAGCAGATTTGGGATCAGCGGTGGAGTCTCAGCTGATTCTTGTTCCTGTGATGCAGCATTGAGCTGCTGGTCTGCGATGGCTCACTGTGCTGTTGGGGGGGAACAAGATGTCCTTAGAGCACATTCGATCGCAGAGGTGTAACACACAATGTCTTGATTTGGTGCTCTGTTGAACAATAATGACTTTTGTGTAGTGGAACCTAAAGTCTTTTATTAGAACAATTGTTGGAAAAAAAAAAAAAAAAACTAGCCAATTTTTTTTCTTCCACCCCCCCCTCCCATACACCTGGTTTGTCCAGTATTTCCATGATGGCAAAGCAGAAAAGAGGTTCTAGTTTGCATGGTGACACAAGCTAAAGTTACACAACCCTCCAGCAAGTTTGATCATTAATGTGGTGCTAATAATAACAACCAGCAGCTTCATGAGAAAGTTATATATGTCATGTTTGCATGGGTTGCTTCTCCCAGAAACTCCCAGAAAAATGCAGGTCTGCTGAAACTCTCAGTGGTTTTAAATCATGGTTAAAAATGTTAATATTTGCCGCCATTTATCAGAACAGCCGTTAATTTTTTGCACTGTAACTTTTGTTTCTTGCATTTAGTTTTTTTTTGCATTTCTTTTTTCTCTTCAATGCACTTTTTGATGCATCTCACTGCAATGCTTTGAATGTTTTTTTTAAAGCACTTTGAATTGTCTTGTACATGAAATGTGCTATACAAATATACTTGCCTTGTTTGCCTTCTTTGTGTTTTATTTAGTAGGGTGTATTGTTGGCACAAGATCAGCCTGTCATTCAGTCACGTTTCATTAGATGTGATGGGTTGTCAAGGAAAAATATGGCCCTTCTCACACTAACAATCCAGTGCTGCAGATATGCGTTCTTGTAAAGAGGTCAACAGTCTGTATGGATTAAAAAAAGTTTGCACTTCATGCAGGAAACTGGACAGCAAAGCAAACGGTTGTGGATAATATGGGACTGTCAGCCAAACGGGAGAGTGGAATTCTCTTCTTTTTGCCGGTCATAAACAAACATAGATGTAATATAAGATGATATAAGCTGACCCAGAAAGCCATCACTGTGCTGTAAAGCCACTTGATCCTCACACCTGAGCCTAAGGGGATAATTTAAGGACACTTTTCTTCAGCATAGAGAGAAAAATTCAATCTAAAGAGACTCAAGATCTGCACAATTAATTTGTTTGTGTAGGAAACAAGAAGTTGGTCGGCTATTAATCCCATTCATTTGGAATCTATAGAGCTGTTTAACTGGTTATGACTTGTGCTTATTTCAATTGCACAGAAATAGCTGGATTACAGAGGAAAAGTACAGTGCTTCTACTCTTTGGAAGTCAAAAAATGTTTCTTCGGGCTACCTTGACAGTGATGGACTGTCTCATTATAAAGGGGATGAACACATACGGAAACATTCCCTGACACAGATGTAGCACAGACGTCTGTTTCTGCAGACTCCTCCATCATCTGTCTCGCACAAGGAACAGCATGACAGAAACATAATGACCCAGGCAAGGGTAAGATCTGATGGCATATTTTTAGATACAATAGGGTGTTACCTTTAAAAACCCAAACTGAGTCTTTTTAACTATCTTTTTATGGTAAACAGGACTTAACACGTACTCTGGCAGGTTTTATATTAGCTATTGCACAAGCAAACAAGTTCTGCTTTTATAATTTAAAGATTAAAACCATCTCAAATGACATGTCAGAATCTGACAAAGAAGGTGGAAACAGACGATCACTAACACAACTCATCATCTTATGCTGCAAATTACAGAAACCTTTTAACATGTTAGTCAGTACAGACCAGTAAGCGCAGACACACAAGTCTAACACCAACACCCTAAATTCTTATCGCTTTCCTTAATCCACCCTTTTTATTCAGTGGCTTTGTGTGTTTAGACAGAGAAGCACAAGCGGGTGGTGTGTATTCCAACCTCTTCTCCCCTAAGTTCGGCCATCGGTCCTCTGACATTGTCCTTTGGGTCTGGAACATCATGTACTGGATAATGAAAGGTGTGTTGGTGGAGGGGGCAGAGACAGCATGTCCAGTGGCGACTGGTCTCGTTACAACTCGCTGCAGTAGAAAGTCCTCTCTGCGTGAGGAGGAATTAGTTGCTATGAGTTAAAAAAGGATGATGAATTTGAAAACAAAAATATTTAACCCTATATCGTATTTTGGTACCAATGAAATATTTTTAGATATATAAATATTTGTCCTGATTTTTTAAAATCTTTTGATCATAGGAGACACTTCACAACTTTACATTTTAAAATATATTTAGATATAATCTGAAAGGCTTTGCCTCTCTGAAATGCTCCTTTCATACCCAGTCATGTTACTGACCTGTTGCCATTCAACCTAATTAGTTAGTTGTTTTGGTCCTGAATACTTTTCCAGCCTTTTTATTGCCCCTGAGCCAACCTTTTTGAGATGTGTTACTGCCATCAAATTAAAAAGGAGCTAATATTTTTTATAAACGGTAAAATGTCTCAGTGTCAACATTTGATAGGTTTCTTTTGTTTTTCTGTTTAGAATACAACATTGGATAATGAGATTTGCAAATAATTGTATTCTGATTTTATTTACATTTTAGACAGGATCCAAACTTTTTTTAGAATAACGGTTGTATTTTCTCCTGCTATATATTTGTGTCTTAAAAGTGGTTTTGTGCATACTAATCAACACTTCTAAACATCTTCAGGTTAAGCTGAAAATATTTGGGATTCGGTGTATGAGGACATGAAAAGATTTAGATCTCAGAACTGTAAGTGGGGCTTTCTTTGTTTCCCTGCTGGGGCAACAGACAACGTTTCTTCCACTCTAAACTGCCACTGACCCAAATATCACCCAAACAAAGTAATCAAGCCTTGTGTGGTAAATAGAGTCTCAAATGAGATAAGAAGAGGGATTCTTCTCTTCACGCTCCTGCTCCGGGGCGGGCTCCCTAACCTGCAGTCATTGAGCAATCAGCAGCAACATATATTGCATTTGTGGGGCAGTGTGCTGGTTTATTCTTCTAGGTTCAATGATTCATTGCTTGGTTCCAGTTTCGAGTCTTTTAAAAAAAGTCTATAATGTATTTGCAATTTTATACCACAGTAGGCCTGTTTGTCTACACACCTCCAGCTACAATGTGTTTTGAAAGTATTATTACTTCTTTTTTCATTTTTCTTAACTCTGCAGTGCTGTATGTAGCCCTCTGATTGGACATTATTTTGTTTTTATTGAACACTGAAGAGCCAAAGGGCAGCAAATAACTGGACTTCTTGAAATTGTTATTTATCCTTAGAATATAATTTCAGAGTTGGTCCAGGGGGGAATGCGCAGTTACAGTTTATTTCCTTCCTGGATGCATTTATTTCAGGCTTGCCTTTTACAAAAATGTATTCTTGAGATGCTTGAATCTCTTTATTGTTTTAAACACTCAGACTGCATTTTACATGAGGTTTTCATTATTTTTTTCTGCACTAATTAGATGTATTGCTGGCTAATTCAGCTAATTTATTATCCATGAACATACACTTATAGATTAAAACCTGTATCAGAATCATACTGATTTGTTTTTTTTTATAATGTCATGCTCAGAAGCTTAGATTTGTTTAATCTAAACTTATTACATCTAAGTTAGTCAACACAGCTCACCAGTCATGTGAATAAGGGAAAAATGAGTCCGCACTCTGGGAGTAGCTCCCGATGTAATTTGATATCACCAACCAATGAAGCGACGTTTCTGGCCTTCCTCAGACTAATGATCAGTGACAAACCAGTTACTGATGTTTCAGTGCTGTCTTGTCAGGTGTGGTTGAAGAGATGTGTAATAGGGTGGGCGGATCGATCTAAAATATCGATATCAATACTAACGTGGAGATTGGGTATGGATTGATACTTGTGTGAAGAGATCAATTCTTAAGTTTCAGTTTTTCTTCTGTTCAACTCCAGGCATTCACTGAGTGACTGACTAGCCGTACAACACCGCTCTTCTCTCACTTTGCTCATGCTCAATTAGCCCCTCCCCTTTACTGCACCGCCAACCCCCTCCCCCCTTCCACTGCAACACTCACTGCGAGGCGAGCAGTAGAGGTGTGCGATACCACTAGATTTGGTATCGATCCAATACCAAGTAAATACAGGGCCAGTATCACCGATACCAACACTTTTTAATAATTAAGGTGAATGCGTCTTCAACCTAAATCTAAATGAATTTTCATGACTTTTAATTTGTTTTTGTGATTTGCATTTT
>JAPMNP010683948.1:0-10534 GCA_029874935.1 Atherina boyeri | reverse complement strand
AGACATCAACAACACTCTGGATAACTAGGAAATGAGGCCCTATGTCAAAAATCCCAAAGTATCCCTTTAAAGCAATGGTTCTCAAACTTTTTGAGCCACAACCCCAGAATACCATGTGTTGGTGTTTGCGACAGCACCTCCAGATCTAAGAGCAGCTTAAATTAAACACATGGGGCAAACAGAGTGGAGTTCATTTTATGTGAAGCAAACTGATCAGATGGAAAATCCCAGACACACAGCAGCAGATATTAAATATTTTGATCAAAATCCACCAGTGTGGATTAAGGCAGGTATGTCCTGTGAGGATTCAGCCATCATACGTTGGCCCAGCGAGTATACCAGTGGGGAGTGAGATGCAGTAGTGTATGGATGTATTTGTTAAATTAATCCCAGCTGTCAGATGTAATACTGTAAAAAAATACCAGGTGCATAATGAGGAGGTGTTGGCTTCGATCCTGAGCTTTCTATCCCTGCAGCTACACACAAAATGAATCCACAGAGCATCAACTGACCCTACTTACCCCTGAAACTTAGGTTCTCTGAGCATTATGCTGCCCATAAACCTTGAATCTTTGCCATTGATCAAGTGAAGTTATTGGTTTATCTCCTTAGGTATTACATTTCAGCAATGTGCTTTATAATATTAAATGAGCTATTTTCTTTCTCATGTTGTTTCTTTGCAATTTAAGTAAACAATTGAAGTTCCTCAAACTTTCCTTAAACTTATTCTTAGTTTGGCTTTATACTTTTCGGTTGTGAGATTTTTCTTGCCCTTATAGATACAACCCCCCTGCATTACAGTTTTGTTATTTTAGACTAGAAAACCGCTGAAAATCTCCGGCTTCCTCCCAGAGTCCAAAGACGTGCATGGTAGGTCAATCGGTCACTCTAAATTTTCCTTTGGAGATTGTGGAAGCGTGAATGGTTATTTGTCTCTGTGTTGGCCCTGCAATGGAAAGACAACCTGTCCGGCGTGTTCCCTGCCCCTTGCCTTGTAGCAGCTGGGATAGGCTCTAGTCCCCTACGACCTTGCATTGGAATAAACAGGTATAGAAAATGGATGGATGGGTTTTAAGCAAACTGCAGGCAGTATTTTCTTTCTTTTGTTGCTCGGTATTCTCCTGATGGTACACCAATGAACATCAACACAAGTCAACGAGAAAGCCAGTGTGAATGGCTTCTAAGAAGTTATTCCCCGTTACCTCAGATTCTTACATGCCATGCTTTGAGGGGTATTTGTTAGGGGTATTTGTTAAGACAACAATGTTTGGGTTTTAATTTCATCCACACACAATCTGACATGACGTGAGGAATCCAGTCTTTTTAGAGATGATTTTGTTACTTTCAGCCTGATGATCATCGACAACTTTTTTATCTAAGTCCTTGGAATTTTATGTTTGTGCCATCATACACTTTGACAAGCATACTGTGATAATCAGACTGACATCCTTGCTCTTTAAATCAAGAAAGGCTCCCAAATCACACTGGTTTTTATTGGGTTCATTTAAAACACCTGACACTAATTTCACATTCAAATCAATTGCCTAAAGATTCACATACATGTCATTACCAGATATGTAAAATTGAAACATTTCCATCAAGAATACATTTAAAAACCATGTTTGGCCTGCTTTACCATCAAAGCCTTTCATGTCTCTTTCTCAATGGCAACCGCTGTCCTTATCTTATTTTTCTCCTAACTAGCATGTAGCAGCAGCAGACAGGACTGCCTGATGTTGGTACTGGTGGTGCCCGTGATATTTGCGCCCTAAACTCTCTGTGCAGGTTTGGATGCGAAAGCATTGCATGCAAGGTACAAGAGGAGAGGGGACACTCTGCTGGCTGGTGTATTATTCATGAGTCACCCCTGTTGAGAGGACTGTTATTCAGCATCCAAATCCCAGCCGTGGTTCAATCTGTGCTGCATTCACTGTCCTGACTGCCGGTCATTGATCACAAGCAAGGTACCCGGGTGCTGAATAAGCTCAGGGGCTTCGTCGTATAGGGCTCAAAGCGTCTCACTGATAACACAAAGATCCATCACTAGACGTTGGAAAAGGTCCAGGGTTTTCTGGCTTGAACTGATCAGACACGCTGAGATGCATCCACAACGTTTGTTAAACAGGTGTAGCAGGCTGAGAGGAGACGGCAATATGGTATAGTAAATACAGATTCAGACCAAAATGCAAATTGTGTGTGTGTATATATATATATATATATATATATATATATCTATATCGACATATATTGTATCAACAGAAATCCACACAAACACAGAGGCTCACATTTCCAGCAACATGCAGCCAAAAATATTATGATCCTTTCTGTGAAAGGTGCCCAGAGGCAAGGTATCACCCTCTAATAGGCACCACAATATTAATGGACAGTAAAGCATAGGGAATCATTTGTCTCCTTTAATCATCTGTCACACATCGACAGCCAAATGTGGCACAACCACAACACCTTCCTGTCTGTAAGTGTCACGATGATGATCATCTATCATTAATCACATTGCAGAATGACTATTGTCATATAAGAATGTATATGAACAATAATATCCATATCATTTCTCCACTAAGACATAATACTACTGATACATATGAGTATTTTGTAATACCGAGACCTTCCCTAACAATCTGTAGCCAAACATGTACAGGTATTGTTTTTCTGACCAAAATTTGATTCCAATTATAACATAAAGAAAATATTTTTTTCTCTTACAGTCTGTTTTACAGGAGAGGTTATTGTTGGGATTTTAAATTAACACTTTTTAAAATAAAATTCTCATTCAGTGATCGGACAGATGAATTGTCTGCTTCATGTGATTTCTTAGGACTTTATAAAAATGAGTCTCATCCTTTTAAAGTAATTTTCTTAACACTTCAACATGCTCTTAGTGCCTCTCTGTACCCTCTTGATGCTGTCAAATTAGCATTAAATATTAAATTTCCGCATGTTTCTGACAGGACCATATTTCAGTTCTCTACTTGTGCTCAGTGACCTCGCTTCTCAGGAGAGAAGATTAGCCATGTCTTCTCAGTGAATAATTGTGATTTCTGAGCAATTTGAACAAATGATTGAATCTTTTTTAAACTACACAGTAATTAGCTTCAAATGCAAAGCAGTAAGTAAACTGCACAAAAAGCACATGTCTGAAATGGGATTGAATTTTTGCTGTCTGAGGCACGATGATGAATAATAGCCTTATCAACAAAGCACAACACATTGCAACATGCTGAGATGGTATCACAGCTCATTTCCTCAGCTTATGTATCCTGTATCTCTAGTGGAATATGTGTCGTGCCGTCCCCTTGCTCTGTAACTGACAGCCTACTCATGTCAGAAAACTTGGGCTTTCTAGCAGGGGTCTTTTCACAAGACATGGAAGAAAAAGTGGCAGATGTAAGCAGATGCATCAGCAGTATTTGCAAAAAGTCACCAAATTCCCACAAGGGACATGCTTGTCATTAAAACAAATGGGAAACGAACTGATGAGTGCATTAATCAGAGATTGGCCAAGCATCTCTGGTGAGCTGTAGTCCATGGCGTGCTTGCCCAGGACTGTACCTGAGGGAGGGGGGATTAACGTAGCTCTGCGCTGGAGCTCCTGTATCAGAAATCTGCCTGAGCTCATCGTTTCTGCCCCTTGCTAAGAAGCTGTGGCTGGATATCAAGCTCAGGCAATCTATTCCCCCCGCAGAGTGTTGGCTGACCAGCATCAATGCCGTGCATTGTCGAATTATTAATTAAATGCATGCAAGCATAATCAGATGCAGACATGGCCAGACCTCTGGGACAGCAATTGAAGCTAAATCTAAATTGCAAACATCTTCCTTGTTTTTCAATGCCAGCCAGCTATGCTCTTTTAGGAGCAAAATCGTGTGGCCTTAAAAATTTAGCATCACTTCGCACTTATTCAACTTTGTTGTGATGCAAAAATGCACAAACACAGTTTTGCTTTGATGATCAACACAAGAGTGTTCATTCCCCCCAAAATTGTCTGCAACAAACTTGTGTTTCCTTGTAAAGTCAAACACAACACTTACGGCTGCCACATAAATATGTCCACACAGGATAGATGAGACGTGGGTGTATGCTGGGGTATACATTGTTTTCATTCCCTTTCCACGGCTCAAAATGTAAATGCCACAGCTTTCAAAAGTAAAGCAAAGTCTGGATCATGCCTCCATCTCTTTCATTAACTTTTGTTAATGTAGTTGCTATGGCTCTGGGGTATTTGCTGAATACTCAGTGTACTTTTGCTGAAATAATAAGATCTATCAGTCACCGCAGAGCAAAAACAGCTTCATTTGCAGAATAAAGGTCAGTGAGCTGTTACTTTTGAGGGACTCTGACAGAGAGCAGTGTTTAACACGGCCAGCTCTAAAAGAAAGCCTGCTGGAATTTTACAGCATATTGAGGTGTTCATGTGCAGTCTTAAAAATCAGTGTCAAATTTCCAAGATGGATTTCTGATGTGCCCTTGTGAACTGGACAATCCACTCATTATCCCACAGCACACTGCACAGTCATTCTGAAAATCCAGACACACTGCAGAAGAAACTGCTAATGGCGTATCAGGCCCATGAGGGAAAACATTTCTAAACATATGTGCTGGCAAGTGTTTCCAAATCCTTTAATTCATGAGAGATTAAAAGATTATTGAGCCTGTATGGTCCAAACCAGCAGTTGATGGAACGCTAATTGCATTTATTAAGGAAAAAAAAAGAAAGAAAAAAAAGCAAGGAGCAAGAAACAGAAATGTGGATGTATCGACAGATATATCTCATAAATGTTTTCCTTGTGTCTAATCTAGCATTTAAAAGGCTATATATATGATCATATTCCTACCGTGGAAGGCAATCTCTCTCTGTTTTCCAATAGCATGTGTCCTTGTGAAGTGAGAAAGCTGTCATCTATTCACAGATGCACTATTTCATTAATCAGCACTAATTAAACATATTGATTGAGCCTAACACAGAGATTTCTAGTTGAAAGGGTTTACTAGACTATAAAATGCACACAACGAAATTCCATAAAATGCGCAAGCCACTTAACAGGTACATGCCCTCAAAGGTTGCATTCCTTAGAAAGAGCAACAAAAAAAAGTAAGACAAAGAGGTGTCTGCTCCCACCTCATTAAATAATGTCACAATTCACACCTTCTCAATGGCAAGCACTGTCCTTGGCTATGCTGAGAGCTGAAGTCACTGAAGCTGAACTCCGTATCAATTTGTTTTCAGCATCGGTGCAAAAAGATGCTTGAAATCAGTCCTAACCCTGAAGGACCATCAGGTGGTTTATAGCAACAACCTCCAGGTCACATGCTTTCATGAAAAACCATGTCACCTGAGAAGAAAATAACTTAAACATTAACTGACTCTTACAGAACTTCCAAGTTTTTTCTACGTACTTAACGCAGCCTAATGTAAAGCTGTTTGTGTGCCCAGAAAATTATCCAAAGGATTATGTAGCAATACAAATAAAACTCCAAAATGTAAGTCACAACTCTTTTATTTTCACATTGCACTTAAATTTGTATATAACTTTTATACATCACGTACATCTATGAAAAAAATTTAAATATGATGTGACTGAAATTACATTAAGCATTTTGTCTCACTGTACTGATGTTAAATCTTTCATCACCAATTTCTAAAGACAAAAACTTTTCAAATCTATTGCAAAGTTCTTAATAGATTTGTTGTCAAGAAGCTGAAGAAAATGACATTTTTCTTTAACAGTGTTTATAAGAATGATATTTTTTGGAGAATTTTCACAAGGGGAAAAAAAAAACGAGATTAAAAATTAAATTTGTGTTTTTTGGGCAGCTTGTTTGGCAACCTAAAATACAGATAATTTAAAATCACTTCCAAGGGAAAATTAGATTTCCGTCCACATTTTGTTCTGAGAAGTAATGATGGTCCAAAATAACAAACCTTGTTTGTTGCTTTACCGGATTCAAAACTGTTTTGATGATGGGACTGCTCATTAACTTTTTAATACAAAAGCAAACAATATTTGCAAGTTAAACATTAGTTTGGATGATCTGAATTATTTATTTGCAAATGTAGATGTGTTGTGTTTGCGTATTTATCAGGAGAAAATAAGAATGTGGGACAATAAAACAGTGAATTGATTATAAACAGAACATGTGTGTCAATTATAATACTTCACAATCATCATTAACTGAATAAGCTAAAGTAACTTTTTGAAAGACATACACAAAGTGCCAGTCTCAGGGTGAACTGCTGTGGTGCCAAGGTGCATTTGTGATAAATGACTTTGTGACAAATTGCGATAATGCGGAGAACCCATGCAGAGCATGTGCCACAATGTATGCAGCTCCAACAGGGCAACACAACAGCAGCTACAGCTGGGATCCTGGGTATGTGGATGTGGGTCTGGATTTGTTTGTTGTATGCATTTACCAGTGATTTGATCAAAATCATGGATTTTACAAAGGCCGTCTAGGTCTGCCTATTTTTTTCCACAAAGGAAATCAGTAACTGTAATGATTTCACTATCACACAATGGTGCATATCTGCTCATTGTAGACCAATGCAAGTTTAATCATCTGCTTCAGCTTGCACTCTGTTGTCATCTAGTGGCTCAGAAATGTCATAACATATGTCATCTTTATTCTTCATGACCGAGATGCACACTGAATCACTCCCAATCCTTGATTTTTTTGAAAGACAACACATATTCTTATATCAGATAAACTGATCTAAAACAGAGCAAAGCATTTTACTTCCACAGATGCCACTTTTATAGGTTTATAGGCAGTAAAGGTGTAGCCTACATTGCATTAAGCCATTATAGCCTAGTAATTGTGACGACCAGCCACAACCACTAAACTTATCAGAAACAGGGAAAATGTGGAGTGAACAGTCAAAAACACACTGAAGCAGTTCAGTTAAATCACTGATGCCTCCTGCAACACAGGTGAGAATAATCAGCATTAAGTGCATTATATGAAGATTTTTATCATCCCTCTGTCATCCAACTAATATGCAGTTTTAGAGGTAGATCCACTGTAAAAACCAACACACTGCTGTACATGCTGCAATAGCCAGATTCTAAGAGCCTCCCGGATGATACAGCCCTTTTCCCCCACGTTGGCACACAGCACACATTTCCAAGGGATAGACTTGCCAATAGCCTAATTAAATAGAAAGCACTATTTGTCACATCAACCAGCAGCAGCGCTCTCCAAACGGTAAAAGACTGCGCTGCAACTTCTTGTGGACTGCTTTAACAATATAAACAAAAATAAAACACATGTATTCATTTCAACAAACGTCTTTAAAACTGTTTATCGGGACAGAAAGCGTCCGTCGGTGGTGATGACAGGACTGCAACAGCATCATTAGACTGCGCTCTGCCGATTTACTCTATGCCAGATTTTCGGGGAAATGCATTTGAACTCACCCTTCGGAAAAAACCTGATTATGAAAGTTATCGCCCGCAAGTCAGGAGAGTTCAACGGGTCCACTGTGCAACACGGTCTTCCACCTTTAGTCAAGCGGGAAACTCTAAACGAAGGTAGTTCGCGGAGTTTAAATCGTCGAACAGAAGTCAGGTGAGAGTAACCAACGCTGCTTCCTCCCTCTTCTCTCTCCTCTCTACCGGGCGAAGCGCGGCCCACTTTAAACTCTGGTGACGTCATGGGTACTGATGCTGTCCCCTCCTTACCCACCACCCACAACCACTGTATCACCTACCCTCACACATCCACGACCACATCCACTGGCTTCTCCTGAGACGACGTGAGGAGAAAAAGAAAATGTCCAAAAGCAGATAAACAACCTGTAGGAAACAGCATATCAGTTCTATTTTCTAAGCCCATCAAGGGTTATTGATTTATTTTTATACATGGCTGAAATATTCAAAATTATATGAGGTAAAGGTGGGCAAATTGCCTGGAACAGCGTAATTAGTATAATTAAATCCTATATATTTCTGCAAGGATGCACTCTTCAGTTCCCCTGTCAGCCAAGAAAGAAAGATCATGTCACATCGATGGGGTGAGGATTTTTCTTCAGTGTTCAGATGTTTGTTCACCTGTACAAACGGTTCCAAAAGTTTTTGCTAAAGTTTAGAGAGGACCTTAACTAAGTTAATTGCCAAAAGTGCCTTTGTATAGTTTTCAGACTCGTTCAGTACACTGTTTTACAGAAATATCACATTTTGCATTATTCCTGTTTTTTCTGATGAGATTTCCCTTCTTTTGATTTTCCACATGGAAAATTTAGAAACTCAACAGTGGATAAAGTTTCTGGCAGTGACATTTAAAAGTAGGATTTGTAGGTAAGAGGTCAGATAGCACCTATTTTAACAGAACGGTGACCAGAAAACATTTCTTTTGGAGATTAAGTCTATGCTAAAATTCAATATTTCTGATTAAAAACAAATGTTCTTAACCAAATCAAATACAAACACATTTAATGAACCACACGTTGCACCAAAATGTAGCCTACTGAATATTTAGCAATGAGAACAATTGAACAGGTCTTTTCTGCTTTACAACACTAGTACATGACAAATGATTACCACTGTAATTTTGTTGTTATCCTCATTAAAGCTCTGCTGACACTGTTATACCTGTTGGATGGATCAAAAGCCACAAAGTCTCCACAAACCTTAATTACCAAGATGTCAGGTGTTCTTCTTCAGCCCATATGTATTGATGTTAAAAATCTTGGTTTTGATCCTTGTGAGTCTCAAATAGAGCCTCAGCCTGGATGACTTTAGTAAAAACATTATTGTAACCATGTGCAATTACAATAGATCACATTTGGTGTTATGGCTCAATTCTGGAACTCCATTGCTCTCCCACATGCATGCATTGAAAGCCTGGGGCTGAAACAGCTCAAATGGAGCGCTCTATATGAGATTTACCAATAGAATGTGCAGAAGGAACTAGCTTATTGATCAGCTGATGTGGGTTGGTGTTGAGATCAGCTGATGTGTGGGCTGAGCTTGACTAAGTCGCCAGCTTTTGTTTCTCTGCCTCCATCGTTATAACAAACAGAACTAAAACAGTTTTAGACTCCGCATTAGAATACTGGATTCTGTACACTTAATGCAGTAGTTTTATTATACAGAATGAGAAAACTATAGCAGCACTTGTGTTACAAGCAGTTACCTTGTGTATAGATTTAGGTGAGAAGTAGACTCTGTAAATTAAATTTAACTAAATAAAGAAAATGAATAAATACAAATGAAAGTTATTCTAAATAATGAAAAACAGTGTATGAGTCCCCACTATTCCCATCACAGCTGTCCCTTTCTGCCCCTGACAAATTTACATGTTTGGGTCCCAAACTTTTGGTCTTTCTTTGCCCTTGTTGGAGCAAGCGACTGCTGTTATCTGCTGCTTCAGAAGCATTCTTTGTGGCCTGCTGTAATCCCTGATCACGAATCCCTAACTCCCCAAACAAAGTATGGTGGATGAGGCAACAAATCCACAGCATCAAACAAGACACAGAGTATTCTGGTTTTGTAGCGCTGCTGCGTATCCTCCATCAGTGCGTATGGCCGTGCTCCTTTTTTATGTCTTGTCTGCGGTCCCCTCATGGACCAACAATGTTTAAGAATAGATATATATATTATAAAAGGGTTTCTTTTGATGATATCACGCAATAGGTTGGCGGCCTTAGTTTGCATGATGTTTGGACTTCTCAGTTGCAATATGGTCCTCCTCTGACCGACTTATCATTTGATAAGTAAATAAATAATCAATTCGATATTCATATATAAATTTGAATTTTGTTTTCGTTGCATTCAGCACCACATTTCATTTACCCAGTTTATGCAGTGCAAAACTGAGCCAGCAGGACCTCAAGAATCAGCATGTCTGTTACTCTGGATAATACACAGACCACACTGTCAACACTTTTTATGTTAGAGACCTCCTAACAAAGATATGGTTCTCATTAAAAATCTGTTCATCAAGGCTCATGAATTATCCGGAGTATCAGGGACACTGACTTTGGCAAGAAATGTTGCTGATGAATTTTTTAAAGATGCCCCCTGGACATTTTAAGTTATCTACCAATATTCTAGTGTGAATAATTTGTGTCTGATGTGCTTTTTTTTCTTTTTCTTTTTTTTACAAAGTGTTCAATGATTTTGTTTGAATAAGTTTGAAAACAATTTCGAAAATAAACAATATGTAAACACTAGATTAATTCTGAATTTGCTGCTAAACATAAGCTATCTCCTGTCAAGGAAAAGCACTTTCTGAATGTAGGTGCACCCGATGCTTCATGTTTCCATGTAACACTTACACATCTCACAGTCAAGGTGAGCACAGATACATTTTCCTCTTTCAGAAAATGATGGAGTATGTTTTAGTACAAGACTTTTAGGCATTGTTTAAAAAAAGACATATGCTTGCTTGTTCTCATATTTAACATTTGTGTAATCTAAAACATTTCAATAACATGACCAAAGTTAAAGGTTGAATATGGAGCCATTTTAATAAAAAGTTATATTTTTTAGAAAATAATACCTCCACGGGGCGTTTA
>JAPMNP010683904.1:0-12743 GCA_029874935.1 Atherina boyeri | reverse complement strand
TCCATTATCCCATGAGCCCCTACTGGCTACTTGTATTATATTTACATAATGTAACAATAATTCAAGCTAAGGTAAGACCTATTGTGATTATTTTGATAAAAATGACTAAACAGCAAGTTTGTTTGTTTATTTTAATTTTATTTTTATAAAGAATAATCTGCAAATAAAACGACAGCTTTCCTGAACTTTATCTGCAAAGCTTGTTTCACCTACAACCTAATATGTTGGGCTGCGGCTCCGACGTAAACCAGGGCTCTTCTGTCACCTGTTCACAGTTTTAATCCGTGTTTCTCTTGATTATTAGGCTATTATCATTATCATTATTATCATAATCATCATCATCATCATCATCATTATTATTATTATTATTATTATTATTATTATTATTAGTATTAGTAGTAGTAGTAGTTGTAGTAGCAGACCTCGTAGTAGCCTACAGACAAAGCGTTTCATCAGTAGCCGCGGTGCTGGCTACAATGATGTAGCGAGGCATTTTTTTATTTATTTATTTAGCGCACAACAAAGCTTTTAACATATGCTACAAAAACATATCACAACTTCAAGAAAGGGTTAAACAAGAGGTGTAAAGATCACTGCAGCTTGCAAGATAAATCGCATATGCCGCGCACCCCCCCCTTATTACTTTCTCCCGGATCTGCATCAATCTCAAGATTGACCTCCAGCGCCTTCGACTGACAGAAAACTTTAATCCATGAGTTGGTGACGGATCTAGAAATGGAAGCTCTTTACTGTTTAAATCCCTCTCTTTCAAGATCTTAATTGTAACTGGACAACTGATATAAACATTTAAGATGATCTGGGTTATTCTTTTTGTATATTTTCATAAATTAAACATTCAAAACATCTGGAGCTGATTCTTCTTGTGACACTTCCCATTACAAGCATGCTTATAAGACTTCACAAAATAAACCAGCAGATTGATTAATAAAGTGTATGAAGCCTTTTCTCTTTTTTGAAGAGAAAGAAAGAAGATAAATGTGCACCGACCAATATAATGAGAAAAAAGGTAAGGAAATGGTATGAAAAGAAGAAAAAACAGTCATAGGCAATGTTAATGGCTGATTGCTTATTAAGTTTTCCATAAAAAGATCTACCGTATATAATAGGTCAGTAATTGCTAATTCCTCTCTTCAATTTGGATTTGAATACCATATCAAAAGTGTCTGGACTCAAAACTACTTCTCTATTTATTTTTTTTCCTTTACTTTACCTTTAACTTGATACATTTTCAGTCTTAATGAATAAGGCACTTACTTCCTTTTCCACTGAAACTTCATATTTGTCCAGGACAGCAAACTGCTCATGGATGACGGGAATCTGAGCTTCCATCTTGGGCAAATTTTCCTTAAGAATCTCCAGAAGCTTTAGCGTCTCACCAAGCTCTGCCAGTGTCTCGGGAAACTTTCTCAGCCTGAACATAGATATACATACAATTACAATAAAGACTAAGACTAAGCAGTCCAAAAGATTTCTCTTATTTTCATTGGATCTTCCCAACATCTTCCTGGTACCGTCAGGAAAACCAGTCCCTTGATGTTATATAAAGAGCTGTTGCACATCTCTTGGGTGCACTAAAACTCTTTGACAGATGATTATTACTATAATATAATCAACAACTAGGCTGATTTGATGCTAAAACTGAGGCTGGACATTAAATGTCTACGTATTCGGTATGTGAATGTACGATGCATCTCCTTGTATAATTTGTGTTATCATGTTCGTCATATATCAGTGTTGACAAAGTTACAAAGTAAAAGATGACAGCATGATGACACGATGTAATAAATCATAGCCACTTAGGCACCACCACTGTCACATACTACATAAACACAATTTACTAACTTTTGAAAATTTTTGAATATTTTCAAATCTATGCGCAGTTTACAAAATCCTAAAAGGCCTGACCCCCACCTGTTTGAGTGAGTTTGTCTGTAAGAACCATAAATAGCTTCTGTACATAGCAGCACTGTACCCTTTTGCTATTCAGCATTTGGACAGCTTTCTCTGTTCAAGCTGTCACACAATGGAACACAATTCCAGACAACATAAAAACCTGTGACTTGCTTGGTAGCTAATATAAAAAAAACACTTACAAACTTTCACAACAATGCATCCACTAACTTGGTAGTGGGCATCATTACTTTTTTCTTCAGTCACATTCACCTCCCCGTGGGGTTGAGAAGGCGTGTGTGTCTGTGTGTGTGTGCGTGTGTGTGCCTGTGAGGGGCATTTCATGCGTGATCTATTGCTGCAGTACATGTTACATATCCTTGAATAATGTTTAATATTTTAATCTGTGCTGTATTTATTTGTACCTGTGGACTGCAGATGTAAACTAGCCTAAGGATAACTATGTTGTAATGCATCAAATATTTACATTTATGTTTTTAATTGCACATGGTCCCTTTCAAATCAAATCAAATGAAAAGATACTTGAGAAAAATGAAGTCATAACTCCTATCCTCACCTGTTGGCACGGTCTGCCAGGGAGGAATAAAGATCTTTTAGCTGGGTGCTGGCAATCTGACTGAGAAGTTGAGTGAACTTGGTTTGCCACTCGATGCAGTGCTGCACCAAGGAGGCTTTAAGTGGTGAACAGTCCAGCATGACAAACTGAATGGTAAACACAGTTTGTTCCTGTTGAATGCTGTTGGCCTCCTCTGAGTATCTGAGATATAATCAGAGAATGAGAATTATGTGGATTATTCAGGCGATAAAGGTGTGTGCATGTTTCATAGCTGTATCTAAAAATGAGAAAATAGAAAATACAGTCATCTGATATTAATGTACACCCTATTTCCATTTTTAGATTTTACATGTTAAAGGAGCAATAAGCGTAATTCCTCATTTCTAGATCAGAGAAATTATAGAAAATGGCAAAAATACAGCACCTGCACACTCAAACACTGTGCAAGATAAATTTCATTGCAAGCTTTCGGTCTTGCGACCTTCTTCGGGCATACAAACAAAGTGAGTGTGTGGCTGCTCTATTTTTACATTTTCTATAGTGACTAAGTTCAACAGCACCTCATAATAAGACTTTCCTGACGGTTGAGCGGTGGCCTTTTCCATTTTAGATTGGAGGAATTAAAAAATCACTATGTGAAGAAGTAGATGTGTGATTTTATCTGGAGTAACATGAGTTCACACATTGTCTCTCTGTGTTGGTCTCCAGCCCTTGTTTACAAACCGGTCCGTCTGTGAGTTCATGTACGTTCATCACCTCTCGGAGCCCTTGGGCCTCCCTCCCTATAAGAGGCTACAAAGGTAGCGTGTATTTTCAATGTGAAAAGGCGGAGAGTGGACCGAACAGTCCACCTGAAGACGGCCAGGATCTGACATTGCCTCTAGGGAAAACAACGGTTGACGCCTGTCCTGGCTATAACATTGTTCTCACTCACAGAGAAAAGTAGGAACTTTAGCTTTAGCTCCCAGTGTTAGCGCTAGCCTGGATCTGCCGATGATGCAGAGGGAGGTGTGGCTTATGACACACTTTGTTTCGGTCTAGAGGCAGTGCACAACAGCTAACATTGTGGTGAAACGATTCTCCCTTTCAAGATGGAAATACAGAATAAGTAAATACATGATGAAATGAACAAAGAAGGGACAGAAGCGACTCTAGTTCTCTTAGGTCTTTCATTGTTTGCAGACATGCTGTTGTAGTATATCTGAGATTCTTTTGAACTTATCTTTAGACCTGGGAGGACCTGGGGATTCTTTACGATGATGAATGGTTTACCTTTGTATATCTGCATCAAAAAATGATACTGCTTTGTTCTGTGTCTTGTAGTGTTGGATAAAGGAATCCTTGTTCATAGCCCAGATGGCACAGTATTTGTCCCAGTTCTTCAAATAGGCCTTTAGGTGGGTAGCATTGGCCATCATCCCTGCCTTAACTGCAGCCTGAATCTTTTTTATCCCCTCGTCTTGTTCTAAAAAAGCCAGGATGACACAGATATAAAAGTACAAATAGACATGGTCGCATATCCGGCACACACATTTTAAAGGGTGCTCCTACCTATGCTGATGTGTATGGGATTCATCTGAGACCCTTTGCAGGACAGAAGTTCAGGGAGCCGTTTAAATTCAGAGATGACACCGATGAGCTGAGGCAAAATGTTCACAATCTGCGCGAGCTTGCTCAGAGTTGGGGAGAACTCTATCTGTGAAATAGATGCAAGCAAACTTTATTTATATACACACACACAGTTATCACATGAACTCATTTCTTGAAAGGTGTTGGTTTTACCTTTGGTGCAGCTTGGGGAGGTGTCTGGCGCAGCGCGACAAGGACTTTAAACAAGGGGTTGGGGGATGTCTTTGTATCACCACAGATGGCTCTGGATAGCTTCTTCATAGAGTCTCTGATGTTACTCCTGAAAGCTTCCTCGACCATGTGATCCACTTTCTCTACATAGGTGGCCCAGTGCTCCTGGACCTTAAACAACACAGAATAAACCTATACACAAAGCAGATCAGTAGATATTTAAATAATATTTGAATACAGAAAATAGCCCAAACCTCAGCTCTGTCATTAGCAAAGATGCTGCGGATCTTGGTCATGATATTAACAATATCCTGGTGTGCTGAGTGCAGTATTTGGAGACAGTTCTGCTGGCAAGCCTTCTGGTCATCCTCAAACTCCAAGTTACTGAAGTGCAGAGATGAGAGGAGTCAAATATAGCATACTATAGCACAATGGTTCTCAAACTTTTTGAGCCACAAACCCCAAAGATTAACATGCTTTGCTGAATGTAAGGATGGAAAATGTCAGAATCTTCATAAATAAGTTGGATAAAGTGTTTTTTGATGGAATATATTAACAGCTGTGACAAAGAACCTATGTGCCCAAACTCAGCTTTGCTAGGTGAGATAAAGCCAAGTTTGGATTTTTAATATGGTACGAGTAATAACTGTTATTTTGTGTTCATTTTATAAATTAATCTCTTTGAATTAACACACTAATTTTGATAAGCATCTTAAAATTCCCACATTTTTTGATAAATATAAGCTATATTCTTATCTTACAATGATCTGGCAACTGCCTGAAATGATCTCCCAACCCCCATGTGGGTCCTGACCCCCAGTATGAGAACCACTGCTATAGCATAACTACTTACTGTTATATGCGTGATGCAGTGATATATATATATATATATACAGTATATATACACAAAAATGTATAAAAATCAGCTCAAAATATAATGATAAATACATGATTACTGTATTTTACGCTTCACATCTCTGATGTTACAGTACCTGTACACAGTCTTGCCATCTAACTTTACCAGCAACGTTTCACTAATTTTCCGACAGATGTTTGAGATGGAAAGATTGGAGACTTTGTAACTGTCAACTATCGACTGGACCTGGAAGGTTAGGACAAAAGAAGAGATGATGAGTGAGGGTAACAGTCATTTAACCACTAGCAGTAAAATATCTGTCGTTAATTTAGTTATTATTGTTTTCATCATTCCACATAATTCTCCCTTCAGCTAATTCTTTCTCGTGCTGGTCAAACAGCCAGATCTGTAAGTAGTGAAGTGCATCGTACAACCTTGTCAACGAGCTGGAGACTGTCATTGATGAAGATGTTAGAAGCTCCTTTAGTCAGCCATAGGAGCTTACTCAGACCTGGCTCGATCTTCTTATCGATGACTCGAACTCGCTCCCCGAATAGACCCAACTCGTCAGGAGACAACATTCCAATAATCCTGACACACACACAGTTTGAGGAAGATAGAGGGGGATCTGGTCACGGTTTTTACTTTTCTTTGAATAGAAGTGAACCAGACAAGATTATCTAACAAGAAGCAGCGCTGTTGAGTTTCTGTATGTTTGTCAGTAGGGATGTGAATCTAACAACAGCCAACAATTCCATTCCATTCCAATTCGTGGAGTAACTATTTGATTCAGAATCGATTCAGAATCTGAATTCTGAATGTTCTACTTCCCACATCTTAAATCTTTACAACAAAACAAATGAAAAATATAGACTTTCTGAAGTAAACTGCTACAAACTTAAATATACTTCATATTAAATTGAAGTTAAACTTTTTTTCAAAGCCTGGACTGCACGTTTTTTTTTTTTTTTTTAAATCGATTTTTCAAATTAAAAAAAAAATCGATTAAAAATCGTTAAACAAAGACTCGCGATTATTATGTGAATGGATTTTTTCCCCCACCCCTATTTGTCAGTGTGAAGCGACTTGTGATTATTTTGTAAATTCTTATAGCTCGTTTCCACCACTGCCTGCTCAGCTCGCCTCAACTCCTGCAGGCTTCTCAGGCTCTCTTCTTTTACAGTGAGTCTGACAGAAAGTCATGGACCGAGCAGCTGTTACGCCATCACCTCAACGTCCTCCATTGTTACGTCATGGACAAATGTCATGGGCATACATATGACAACAGGACTTTTGGGTTGCCTTGGTATGAAGAACCCACCCAAGTTGAAGTGATACTAGATATTAATGGAAAACGACAACGTCTTAAACTGAGTCAAGCTGAGTGAGTATTAGAGGAAAAGAGGCTATAAATCATGTTTGTGCACGTTTGTTTTTGTGTCTATCTGACCTGTTGTAGTTCCTGCACAGGAGCAGCACTCTCTCTCTCAGGACCCTGATATCCTCCCTGTTTTGGTACACTTCAGAGACGGACTGGGGGAGCTCGAACTTCAGCTGATCCCAGTGTTGGATCTCAGAAATCAGATTCAACAGGTTCCTGGAGGAAAGTAAAAAAGAATATCTGCTGTAGAACTGTGCTCAAAGTCTGAAGACCCATTAGTAGATAAATAAAAAGAAAATGATTAAGTGATTGAAAAATGTATTAGTCCAAAGAATTCTATTGTAGAAGTAATCACAAGCTTATCATTGCTATACAGAGGGCAAACTTCAGGTGCTTTCAAATCTTGAGATTTGTTGTTTGCAGGTGACTTGTTGCAGTGAATAAATTAAAATGGCAGCAATGTCAGAATGTAAACAATGCAAACAGAAGTGGTGAGTAAAGAGTGAAAAGTTCTCCTGGATATCAATATTCAAATGTAATGAAAGGAAAAAAGTGCTACCTGCAGCTAATTTAATGCGCTACATTTTATTCAATAAAGAAAATAAAGTGTCATAAATATGTTTGAGCTACAAGAGGATTAGAGAAAGTAAAATCCCACAATGAATTCAAGCTGGAGTTTTTGGAATAGCCCTTACAGTCTTCTCACTGGGCACAGTGTAGATTTGATAGATGTTTTACTAAGACTAAAAATCTCCTAATTTGATCAAAACCTGAAATTACATTCTAGTTTTTTGTTTTTTTTAAACACACTAAAAACAGTAAACCCTGCTGTTTGCCTACCTTGGAGTTACTGTAACAAGGAAGCATAATCTACTGATAAAGAAAAATGTACTGATACTTCTAAACCAGACCAAACAGAGCCTAACAAAGTGGTCCCCTTGATTTCTCCCTCAACTTCTGTACCTTTTACAATCAGTTCCAGTCTTCACCCCAAAGTCTTTCTTTGGTACTTTAGATGTGACATTTAGTTCCTACATCCAGAAAGGTAAACACGCTCGGGTTTCTAGAATACACTTACAGAAGTTTAAACCCCACGGAGGGAAAGCATTATTTATTTTCCATCCGTACTATTGGGCAGCAAACATCCAGGCTTGGTTGTTCTGGGCTAATGGTAGACAGACCAGCTCAACGTCTTGGTTGCCTATGGAGGTCAGTTCATCTCATAACACCCTTCTGGCAGCCCTGTTACTTGCCTTGTACCCTCTTTCTGTACCACACCTAAAAACCAATGACTTTTTAGTTTTTCCCTTCTTCCTATTTCATCCGGCCATCTTTTCCCTCTATCTTTGGATGGATGGGGCTTTTAAAGGACTGGCAGGATACAGGTATAACACCTTTGAAGGATTTGTTTATTGATAATAATTTTTCTTCTTTTGATCAGCTTTCAAATAAATTTGGCATTCAAAGAACCCAATTTTTCAGATATTTACAAATCCGGCACTTTCTTCAAAGCCAGTAACCAGGTTTTCCAGGGGCTCCTCGGAGCTCTGCAATAGACAATATTCTTAGCCTGCAGCCTTTTGTAAGAGGCCTGGTCTAAAAGATCTACAATAAGCTGAGCATTTAAAACCAAGCATCCACAGCTGGGATCAGGGAAACCTGTTAAAAGATCGGAACCAGCACCACCTGATGACACTTGGGATTCAGTTTTGGGGCTTGTTAATTCTACATTATTCTGCTCTTATATCTCTTTACTGCAAATCAAGTTGGCCCACATGTCTGCGGCCAAGCTCTCTCACATTTACCCAGACGTGAAGCCTAAATGTGGCAATGATTAGGCAACACTGATGTATTCATTCTGGGCCTGCCTTAGTCTTAGAACATTTTGACAGGAGGTCTGTGATCTCTGGTGTAATTATCACACCTGACCCCCTTTTGCTTTATTTGGAATCTTCTCAGGGAATCACAGTGTTTCATCTGATGTCAGTCGCATGTTGTCTTTCATTTCCCTCTTGGCCAGGCGTGTTATTTCACTCAGATGGAAGGGGGCTACCCTGCAGACCTACACTCAGTGGATATCAGATGTAATGTCTTGCCTGAGCCTGGAAAAGATCAGGGACTTAAGAACCAAGGGGAAAATCTAAAAAAGTCTGGGGACCCTTTTGTAAAACATCTTTCAACCCCTCATTAATCCTACTTACATCTATTTTTTCTTTATTCATTGCTGTTTTCTGTGAGATTAAGAAAGGGGGCATAAAGATAAGGGAAGACATTTTTTTTACAGCTTTTTACATTTCGGGCCGTTGTGAAAACTTGTTACCGGCGCCATTCATGGACTGTTTTGGATTTTTCCAGAAATGTTTTGCAGATCGAGCCATGTTTTTTTTTTGGTTTGTCTTTTTCCATACTCCATTTTTATTCTATTTTATTTCATTTTACTTGTTTTTATTAATCTTATTTTATTGCATTGTATGCATATTTTCATCACTTTATTATCATTTTTACTTTTCATTTATTGTATGATGTGTTGCTTTTATTATTATTATTTCATTGTATTGTGTGCTGTTATCATATTTTTTTATTTAATCTCTTCATTTAAACCTTGAGTGTCTAAGGTCCCTCAATGCGGTTAGAGAGGGTTGGGACAGCGCTTTCAGAGTAACCATTTTATGGTTACATATGTTATATGATTACATATGCCAATGTTTGTGGGTTTTTTTTGTTTGTGTTTTGTATTTATGTGTGAGTCTCAGGTTTGGGAATTGATGGGTTTCCGTCATTTCTTCTTCTTCCTTTCCTCTGTTCATTTTGTCTTTTTTTATGTAAAGCACTTTTAGTTACATTCTGTGTATGACAAAGTGCTCTACAAATAAAGTTTGATTGATTGATTTTTTTCCCTCTTGTATAGGGATTTTGGGTTGTCATCATTGTACAAATGTTCTACATAGAATTTATGCTCACTACATCTTTCTGTTCTCTGCGGCTGTGTAACGTACAAAGGAGCTCTTTATATTGTTCATTTGTTTGTTTGAAAATTCCATAAAAAGATTCTTGATAAAAATAAACTCTTAACTGGAAGTGTCTTTAAGCTGTGATTTCTACTAGAAGGGCCAAAGGGGTTCCTAAAATTTTCCACATTCCACAATTCAAATTCCCCCAAGTTAAAATTAACCGTGGATTTAAAAATCACAAAATTAAATGGCTCATCTTGCACAAACCTTTGTCAACATGTATATTTAGAGTTGCAGGATTTCTGTGACTACAGCATGTCCTCCATATGCCTGAATAAGACTAACAGTATTGATCTTACGAATGTTTGTGGAGAGTTAAGGCACAACACCCCAGCACTCACATGCCCACAAGCACACAGCTCATAACCAAACAAGCCTTGCATCTTTTTTTGTTTGTTTGCCGCCATTGGCTCACCTGTCAAAGTTGCAATCCAGTTTAGTTGGGGTTTCCGCGCAGCGCAACAAGAGTGACTGCTCCAGTTTCTTGAGCAACTCTAAGTCTAACTTCTGGCTCCATTCACTGAAGGTTTTCCTGATGATCTCATCCAAATTCTGGACTGTTTGATCAAAGGTGGACTCTATCTGCTTGCGGCTGGGGCTGTTGGGCATAAAGTGAGCAATCTGAAGCATCTGGAGGGGACAAAAAAGGAAATGTCAAGCAAGGATGTCAAGAAGGAGGTTATATACTTTTCACAATGGGTGTAAAAATGTCACAAAGTTCTTAATTTGTACCAGAACTAAAAGGAGTAGATTATGTGTAGACATACCTCCATAGGTTTTTCTATGTAGCATTTGAGGGACTTTGCACAATGGACCGGACTCACAACCTTGGGCACATACTCCGGACAGGACCACTTCCCATGGTTCAGTATCGTGTTTACCACTTTGAGGTCCCTTTTAAAGAGGGTGTAGACTTCCTCTGTCTTTTCTTCAATGGTGCGCTTAATGGACTTTGATGGAGAAGAGAATAGCAAAAGAGACGGCAGAACAGAAAAAAGAGACATTTTAAAATCAAGCTTTTTACTGAATAAAACATGAAACAAATTCTCGTGGCTCTCAGCTATGGTACACTTTAACAAGGACAAACAACTAACCAAGCCTGAACTGTGAAGTGCTTTTGATCTGAGTGATAAAAAAAGCACTAAATAGTATAAGATGTATGCGTGTGTTAGTGACACACCTCGCGAGATGACATTGGTCGAAAAATGTTGATAAGCCAAACTCCATCCTCGACTAAAGTCACGGTCTTAAATACGGAATTGATCAGGTTCTGCATCATCATTTCCAGATCCTTCACAAATGTGCAAAACCTGTACAAACCCATGCACACACAAACATGTGAAAACACTTGATAAACACAACAAAAGCATGCTTCAACATCAGTGCAGATACTTATAAAAAAAACTAGTATACACAAAAATCCATAGAAGCAGACAGAGATATAGATAAACTATAGCCAGCAGGTAATTAAGCTGTTGATTAGGATCTACTCAACATTTTATCCCTTTCATTCCTTTAGGTGAGCTGCTTAGCCATTCTGGACTTTTGCTGTATACTCCCAAGAGAATCGTTACCGTGGCAAAATGATGGATGTCCTGTCCTTTTTTTTCCCTCAGAATATCATTATTAACAGTGAAAATCCTCAAAGTGTCTGACTTAATGATTCTGATTTAAGTCATATTTACCATACTGATACCAGTTTGAAATGTACCAGAGTCCGTTACAATGTCCTGCAGTGCTCTGTGCTGGGAATAATTATGTTCTCTTCATTATAGCTATATATCATCAGGGAATCTATTCGTGAAGCGTGATTAAATTAATCAGTTACTGATATTACAGAGTTGTCTTGGAGACGTGAAAGTGTGGATGAACAGTTATTTTCTGCCTTAAAATTAAGACAAAATCTACTAATTCTGGATGATGTCACCCCTTTGCTTTTTTATTTCTTGCTTTTATTGTTGCTTTCTTTCTGCTACTTATAAATTACTTTAAGAAGTGTGGTTAGCCTTTCAGTCTTTTAATCTCTTACACCTCATTTGTTTTGTTTTTTCTCGATTATTTCCTTTCAAGTCTTGCATTTGGGTTGCACTTGCGTTTCAAAATATCTACATAGATTAAAACTGAGTTGAGAGGGGTGAGTAAAATAACATCACTTGGGATGTAGCTGCATTACTTAGTTAATGGTTTTACAGAGAACAAAACAGTTTTTGGCATCTAAAAACATAAAATATCAATTAAAACTATTATGTTAAACTTTAAAATCAAAATATGAAAAGCAGTAGATCAACCTCTCGAATTCAATGCTCCAGGTAGCATCTTTCACATCTAAGATGCCCTTGTCGACAGAGCGCAGGTTCTGAAGGCCACGATGGAAGTTGCTCTCAATCTCCAGGAGTATGCTGGTGAACTCTGGTCCCTTGCAACCTCTAAAGCGTGGCAGGTTTCTCTGCTGACCATCCTCCCAACGGGCAAATTGTTGCTGGCAGAGGCAAACCTGAGAGGAGACACGTGCCCAAGAAGCTGCAATACCGTTGTATCAACTTCTTGTATTGGTCTAGCTGTTGTGGTGCATGATGTGTCATCATTATGTAATGACACATTTGTGATGTAAGAGCTGTTACGATGCTGATCTATGTGTTTGTTTGATTGAGAAGAACATTTACCTCAAGCAGATCTCTGAGCCTCTTAATGAAAGCATCAATCACCACAAAAAAGCTGGTTTTGTCCAGGACCCAGCCTTGTTCAGAATGCCTGAGAGGGGAGAAATAGGAGAAATGGATGAATTTGGAGAGTTATAGCCTATACATTTATTTATCTAAAAAATACAACTCTTGATATTTCAAATCTCCCATATTGGAGCAAAGACAGTATAAAATAAAAACACACACTCCAAATGTACACTAAATTGTTAATACATGTGCATCCATCATCTATGCCGCTTTATCCAATTCAGGGTCGCCACCACACCACAGTGCAGCCCAACTTTTAACATACATAGTGTTGTTTTAAAAAAAACTTTTTATGACACATAAAAGTGTATTTTTCACTCTAAAATCCTGTTACAGTATTTCCTTCCACTAATGTGATCATTAACATTAATGTATCGTATAACAATGATAGTGCATTCTGTTTTTAGTAGGGCTGTAACGATACACTAACTCACGATTCGGTTCGTATCACGATTTCTGACCAACGATTCGATACACA
>JAPMNP010683886.1:0-15414 GCA_029874935.1 Atherina boyeri | reverse complement strand
ACATAATCATAATTTAAAAACCACTGAGAACGCTTTAAAATGGCTCAAAAGATGATCGGAGTGGGACTTTAAGTGTTTATAGTGAACTACCGATATGTTTGCTATGTTTTTGTTACCATATTTCTACACTGGAATTTAGCCTTAATTACCAGTATTTTTTGTTAATGACCTGTTCTCTCTCTCTCTCTCTCTCTCTCTCTCTCTCTCTCGCTCTCGCTCGCATTAAAACATGTTTTTTTAATTAAAAAAGTCATAATCCATGTCTTATTCCAAATTAGAATGTTATCGTATCAATCTGAAAGGGAAAACCATCAAATTTTACTCAATGGCCTTTGTGCCCTGTCATATGGCATTGGTGCTCCTAAAAAGAAAAGAAAAGGTGGAGGCCAAATGACCTTGCCCCTAAAATTACATAATTCCCACCCTGCCAGGTGGTTTGGCCTGCCTCAGTAAAGTGCAGTGTGACATCAAAGCAAATCTAATGAAAGGTGCAAAACTATTTAGAAGGAAAAGACAAGACCAACAACAAAGAAAACTGGCTCAATTATTGGTTAATGCAGGATTATTTACGTGAGTAAAACATGGTGCTACATCAGATCGGTCTTGGGTTGAACATGTATATCAAAACTTTTACAGAGTTCTTCCATGTCCAAAGAAATTTCTCAGAGCCATCTTTTGTTCCACATGCGTATGTTATGGTTGTTGACCTTGGGCCCCTTACACCACCTAAATCAGCTTCTATCTTTCATCCTGTCTCTTCTCTGAACTCTTTCCAGCCAGTAAAAGTCAGTCCGATGTTGACTCTTGTCTTCTTTCTTGCTCTGTCCCTTTCTCTCTTTCTTTTCTTCTCTTCCTCTGATAATGTTCTCTTCTGTTTCTTTGCTGAATCAACTATGTTGTGCGGTGTGGATATCCAGTTGCTGATGTGTGACGTGATGGCTTAACGCAAAACTCAGCTGTAATGTGAAGATTGAGGCGGGGAAACAAAAAACACGAAGTGCAGTTTTTCAGCCTCAAAACGCCGCAAGGCCACAAAGGCTCCAGAAATGTTCATAATGAATGTCACTGTACCGTCAAAAAAAGTCAGAGGCACATATTTTTAAGGTCAGAAATGTACAAAGCGCTACTTTCATATCTGTTGACGCCCATGTTTGACTCTCTCTGGTGCATTTGGGATTTCTGCAGAGGACCCACAGTGCACATAGATTATCTTCCCACAGATCAACAGATTACAATACTGGACTCATTTTTCAGAAATCTGATGCCTTAACATCAGTTTTGTACTTCTCATTTACTGTATCTTTTTCAGCAGTTGTATTCTCCACCATTCAGGTCAAGCGTGTAATCCACTGCTGCATCTTGGTTTGTAATTTACAGTCTCTGTCATAAAGATAAAAAAATCTGTGTCTCTTATCTGATAACAGAAGAGGGTTCATTGTTCTTAAGAGTGCTGATTGTAGTTCAGCTGGAAGACTTTGTGCTAACGTAGATGGTGCAAGTTTCAGAGTTTTGCTCTCTAAGATTAAGCTGCACAAACTTCACGTTGTTGCATATATGTTGGATAAAGAGTGGGACTATTTATTTTACAGAGATTAAAGGAGAGGGGCGGCACATATGTAGCTGCTAGCATGCAGCCAGTTTTTGTTCTTTTTGTTCCTGTTTAACAGTAAATTTCTTCTCCTTTTGACTCACTGTGTGGCATAGAGAAAATCCAGGAGGGAGGGGGTGAAGGACATGTCAGCACATAGCTCAGCTCCACGTGGCCACTGGTCTCCTCCCCCTGTGAGCCGGAAGGGCTAACCAGAGAACCTTCCTCCCCCTCCTCTTCCTTTGCTCCAAGAAGGCTGAAAGAATCTGACTTCAGCCTGACTGAGCTGGGTGACAGGAGAGGGGGACCGAAGAAAAGGGGGGAGTTTCTTCTGGTAGTTGCAGCTCATTTGATAATGCTAACACTTTTTTTTTTCTTTCTGGAAACCCTCCCATTTTCCCAACCATGCCCCTCCTCCCTCCGACCCCTTTTAACTGTCTGTTAGTCACCGCGGGCGGGGGTGCACATTCCAATACCACAGCTTTACAAGGCCAGTCGCTTTCTGTCTTTTTCCCTCCCTGTTCTGTTCAGCGTGTGAGACAGTCATCAGGGTGCTAGCTTAGCTCGCTGATCAACTCTGCCGGAGTTTTCCTGGGTGGGAATTATGTGAGCGAAACCGAGCTGAAACGGCTTTCTAAATCCATCCACCGCCCTGCTTTGTTGGGTTGAAAGTCCAGCACCCAAGCTAGCTGGAGCGGCTACTCCAGCCCCAGGATGAAAGAGGCCCACCAGGGTTTGTAGTGCTGTTGGAGAAGAGTTGCAAACAAACCAACGCAGGTAAAGGTCAGTCATGTTGCGCAAACATGGTTGCACTTATTCCCTAAAGTAGGTTACAGAGCAAAAAAGTTTTGTAGCAGCAGGCGGGGAACTTTTCCAGTTTAATCCTTTTTCAGTGACTGTGTGTCAGCAACTTTCTGACTCTGACCGCTTTCATGACAGGGTAATGTGACTTTAGAAAATGTGCGCTGGAACAGATTTTCACTCTTTCAGCCTGATGTGTGTACAGAAAGCTGCAGTAGTCAGACCTGATGGTGCTTTGGCTTTTGTAAGAGTCAGCCAGTTTCACAACTACTTAAACCAGCAGAGGAATTTGACTGTTTGGCTTCAGGTCGGTTCCTGCTGTCAGCTTTTCTGACACTCAACACATTCACTTGTTCCAAAGGATTTTTATGTGCTTCCATGTTCAGACTGATTAATGTTGCTTTTAATGAATGAGAGTTAGATAGTGGACACAGAAAAGGCTGATAACTGTAGATGTTTGTCCATGAGAAGCCATCTTCCCATAAATGTCACTCCTTTAACTATAAATATGGCTGTTTTGGTTTTAATCCTCATTTCCCCTCTTAATTCTCTGTCATACTCTCAGATTAGAATAAGAGACCCTAACCAAGGAGGTCGAGACATTACAGAGGAGATTATGTCAGGAGGTCGAAGTGGCTCCACCCCAACCCCACCACAGGTGAGTTGATATAACATGTTGTTAACCAAAGCTATGTAACACTGAAGACTCACAAACACCCAGTTAATGTAATTTTTTCTTTCGTTTGGTCAAACAAGACATTTATAATCAGTTCTGAACCAGAGTTTAGAGTAAAAAATAACAGTTTAAATTGGTTTATATCATACTAACCGAGCTGCAGACTGCCGGCTTTCATTGAAAGTCATCAAAATCATATTCGTTTTTTAGTTTTTATTCTCCTTCTCAGATGGGAAAATGTGTGTTGTCCTCAGCTTTAAGGCCGTACTTTATGCCAGTCTGTTTTTGTTTATTTTTTATCACAGACAGCTATATCTGGATCAGAAAGTTCAGCAGTGCCCCAGGCTAACGGTGAGAGCATCCCAGCTGCTGCTACACCAGCTCCGGTTAGACCAGGTGAGTCTTTATCGCTGTCGAAGAGACAATAATGGTGTAACACCCCAGATTAACTCGGTTATCATCTGTCCACGGTGTTCTCCACCTCTCTCTCAGCAGCAGCTCAGACCAGCTGCTATTTATCAGACCTTAACCCTTAAAACTCTGTTAGATTGTAGAAGAGCGCTTTCACTGAAGTCAACAAATTTCTCAGAAACGGTAGTTTGTAACTCTGTGTTGTAAATGGTGATGATAGTGTACCTTTTCGGTGATCTACAGAAGTTTTCCAGGCATTTATATCCTGCCCAGGAGGTTTACAATCCAGCTGCAAAATGTAGTGTTTGTTCAGAGACTATATGGTATATTCACAATGATGATCCATGATAACGCCATTACTTATATTTTCATTATATAAAATATCTCTATCTTACCTATGTTGCTAAGAGACCTCTATTTTGACCTGGAAATTCCTGTCAAACGTTTGACCAATCAGATAGCTTACATTGTTGGTAATGTCCAATCAGATGCAGCCAAATATCAATGAGTGAGCCGAAAGTTCTAAGTCTGTCTGAAAAGAACAAAATTAACAGTCCTCTGTGGCTGGAATAAAGCCAATGAGATACTTTTGATGCATGGTAGTGCCAAAAAGCAGCTCAGTTGGAGTTGGTTTTGTGAGGATAGTTGGTAAATGGTTGCATAAATAGCTGTAAATGGCTAAAAACAGCTGGTGGATACAGTGTAATGTAAATCTATGTAGATAGTTTCTGTTGTTTGTATGTTTTTTGTAATACTTTTTCTTCTGTAAGCCAAGACTCTAGAGAATGATATGCAGATGAAAAAAGGCTTGGTCACTGTTGATCTGGGTGTTATTTCTACAAAGTACTGTTAGTAATAAATTCTTTTTCGTTGTATTGGTTAGCGTTTATGGTGCTACATCTATTGATACATAATCTGACAACTGAGGCGGTTCTGAAAAAAATAATGTCTGGATTAAAATGATTGTGCGTCTACGTGTATTTTACATAAAAAAAAAAAAAGAAATAGACAGAAAAAAAATGGCTTGGAGTTTTATGGGTTAGATGCTACATTCATAGCAGCATTCAGAAGGCTTTTTATATCAAATGTTTCAAACTGAATGGTTACTGTTGATTCAGGAATAATACTAGCATTTACCAACAACTTCACCTCACACACACATAGTTTGTCACTTCAAACTAATGTAAAAACATAAATTGATTGAAAAAAAAAAAAGTACCTCCTCATGGGGGAGAGAGTTTCCCTTTTTGAGTATTTTTAATAATGCTAATAATATTGCATCAGCTTTTTTTTTTTTTTTTTAAGGATTTTTCAGGCTCTAGTGGCCTTTATATGACAGTTATTTGACAGGAAAGGGGTCAGAGAGAGCAGGAAATGACATGCAGCAAAGGGTCCCAGGCCGGGAATCGAACCTGGACCGGCTGCAAGCGAGGAACTATAGCCTCTGGACATGGGGCAGGCACTCAATACTCAACTTATATAGCGCTTTTCAAGACAACCATAGACGCTTTACATTACTGGATGCACTATTCATTCACTCACATTAATACTTGGTGATGGTAAGCTAGCTAGTACAAACAAAGCCACTGCTGCCCTGGGGCAGACTGACAGAAGTGAGGTTGCCACCTTTCCATCGCTTCCGTGGCTGGTGTGAATCCAGCAGATTGTTTTTTGTGCATGGTCCCTGACAAATGAAAATAAAGAAAATGAAAAGTGACTTCAGTGCTGGGAGTTTCAGGCTCATCAGCTATTACTGGAACATTCAGACTTAAAGAGTCGTTGATGTCATATGTATGTCACTGACCCACCTGTGAGGCATAAACCTACCCGACCAATATCTGAAATGTTTTGATCACATGACTGCAGTTTGTGAAACAACCTGGAGAGTCGATGCTGCAAGTGTACAACAGTGATGCAATCTACATTTCGGGCAGGTGTTGGACCATTCAGAGGGATGTTGTCCCCATTTGGTTCAGCTCCTGTTTTATCCATCTATATCCTGTTCGGAGAAAAACATGAAGATATTTTTCTTATACTACAGATAGCTAACCTGGATGTCTCTACAGGAAGTCTCCTGAATAATTGGGTTTTCCAGGGAACGATGCAGAGGTCACATTTAGGAGAAGGACTCAGTGTTGAACATGATGTCTGCAGCCTTGGTAACATTTTGTCCCAACTTTTATTTTCTAGATGACAGAGGGAAACCTACGCCTCCCCCTCTGTCACAGACCCCTGAGCTTACAAAGGGCGACCCCTTCCCCACAGAGGCTTCCTCCTCTGACACGAACACTAAGGCGCCTGCACCCCCTCTACCCTCAGAATCAAAGGACGCCCTTCCTGACACCGTTTCCACATCCCGTGCTCCTGTTGCAGACGTGATGGATGCTCCCCCGCCTCCAAGGGAGGCCACACCACCCCCCCAGTCAGCACCAGAGGTACCTGCGTACCCTGCACCTCTTCCTGACCCTGTCCTCACTTCCTCTGTACAAAATGAAACGGACACCAAGGCAGAAGAGGAGGTAGTGAAAGTGGAGGAAGCAGAAACCTCTTTGGACACGTGCCATGCTCCATCCTCCACCTCTAACGGTACAACAGAGGTGGAGCCAGAGAAGCTGTCAGTCACGCTGCCACCCAGTAACCTGGACGACCCTTTAGAGTCTCCCATTGCACAACCCGAGGAGCTCCGCCTTCCCAATGGGCTCCCTCTCCCAACTCCTCTAGACCCCGAGGCTCCCGTCATCAGCGTGGCCGAGCGCGACGACAGCCCCATAGCTGAGCCGGACGTCAGCCAGCAGCCAGACTCACAGATCCCCACAGCTGTAACTGAGGCAACAGCCAAACTAACTGTCCAAGCCACACCTGCATCTTTGGACCTGTCGGCACCCGTGCCTGCTGAGGAGGGTCCTGATGAAGCTGTCGTCAAGGCGACAACTACTCAGCCTGAGGTACAAGAACTGCTTTCTGATGCTGCTCCAGATGTTAAAGAAGAAACTGCTGAAACTCAGTCCAGCGCCAAGGAGGAGACATCGTCCCCTGCAGAGACGGTTTCCATATCCGAAAGCTCACCAGAGACATCGTCCACTCCTCTTCGCCCCACAGCAGAGGATAGAGAGGACACCCCTCCTCCTCAGATCGTCAACCCCGCCCCTGTAGAAAATACTATGCAAGGTCAGTTTCTCACTTCCTCTTCCTGTAATGGTGTGCGTCATCCACGCCACATCCTGGTCTTCTGAAAAATGTTTAGATTCTTATTTTGTGCTGATCTGAAGCTGCTGTCCTCTTTTCCGCAGCTGCTTTGTCTGTGCCAAAGAAGAAGAGGAAGATGAAGGATCTGAACAAAAAGGAAGCAGTTGGAGACCTCCTAGATGCCTTTAAGGAGGTTTGTCCGCTAGCGCACGTTTTTATATTTGCTGTTTTAAGTCCTCAGCAGTTTCTTTTACATTTTTTAGATGCAGGTTAAATTAATTAAAATGATTATCAAGATGAGAGAACTACTGCATGTTGTGCATTAGATAAGAGATCATGTGCTAACCAGTCCAAACTTCTGTTTTTGACCACAGGAGCAGGTAGTTGTCCCACCAGAGCCTGAGCCGGCTCCCGCCCCAGCCCCCGAACCTCCTGCGGCTTCCTCTCCTGCCCCTGAGGAGGCAGACCTGACCTGGGAGGATAAGGAGGACAAATTAGATGCAGAGAACATTCAGCCTGATGCTCCTGACATTAAGTACCAATACAAGGACGGTGGGTGTCTTACCTGATTTTACCGATATTTGCTTAGCTGAAGCTTCAAGATGTTTTACCTCACTGTGCCAAGTCAAGTGTGATATTTTCCTCTCCACTATTTAAAAAAAAATGTCATGTTAGAAATCTTTGCACATTTTCTGCTGCTTCTGTTTCAGAACAATGGAAGCCAATAAGCGCAGAAGACAAGAAGAAATACGACCGAGAGTTTCTATTAGGATTCCAGTTCATCTCAGCCAGCATGAACAAGCCCGAGGGTTTACCAGCCATCAGCGACGTGGTCCTGGACAAGGTTCAGACACTTTCCTGTTCAGCCATTTTCACATATGAACATCAGATTCTCTCGAGAAAGTGTGGGCAACTGGTCCACACTTTCTCCTCAGTGGTTGTTCACACACGTGTTTCACAGCCGGAGACTTTTTATTGGAGATGTGGTGCAGCTGGAAATGAACCCTCATCGGTAGCTCTCAGAGGGTGTCAGTTTAGTTTAGTTAATTATGGATCCCCATTAGTTTTCCCCTCCGGTCCGACTATTGGAGGATGCAGATGAAGAAATCAGTTTGCGTAAAGTACAGTTTTCTTTAAAAAAGCATTGAGAATAGCAGCAGAGAATTTCTAGTGTTGATATTGATGCAGACAGGTGGAGTGGAAAGCAATGTTTTATTTGGGGACTGGGTGGAAAATTTCCTTAAAGTCCAAAATCAATGGGGCTCCTGAACATTCAGGGTTCATGTGTGAAAACGACTTGTTGTAAGAAACGTTTCCTTCTCTGTACATGATATCCCATAAGTCTGGAAATGGTTTCTTCTTAGATTTTTGTGTCATATTATCATCCGGAATAAAATGTTATTAATAGACGACATACTTTAATCAGCTAGCTAACCCTGATTTCTGTGTGTTCAGGCAAACAAGACCCCTCTCCGCCAGCTTGACCCCAGCCGCCTCCCAGGGATGAACTGCGGTCCTGATTTCACGCCTTCCTTTGCCAACCTTGGCAGGCCAGGCATGGGAGGAGGAAGCCGAGGACCGGTGAGTTAACATCCTGGTCAGCGCTCTGCTTATGAAGTTGCAGCCATTACATTCAAATTATGTCTCTGCCCCCAGCCTCCAGGTATGGGCATGGGAGTCGGTGGTCCCCGTCGCTCTCAGCAGATCCAGCGGAAAGAGCAGCCACGGAAGATCATTACCAGCATGTCTCTCAACAACGACGTGCAGCTCAACAAGGCGGAGAAGGCTTGGAAACCTTCGGTGAAGAAACCCACTCGCAGCCGTGAGGTGGAAGAGATCGAGGACAACGACCCTGAGATTATGAAGACCAAGGATCTGTTTAAACGGGTCCGCAGTATCCTCAACAAGCTCACCCCTCAGAAGTTTCAGCAGCTGATGAAGCAGGTGTCAGAACTGACCATCGACACTGAAGAGCGGCTGAAAGGAGTCATTGACCTGACCTTTGAGAAGGCCATCTCCGAGCCGGACTTCTCCGTGGCCTACGCCAACATGTGCCGCTGCCTTTCAGGGGTAAGATGTGGAAAGCTGATTTAATTAGTCCGAATGCTGACACCCACACTGCTGTGATTGTTTTATCTCCGATGTGAGCTGAAACGTCCAGTGTGGAGGACCTGACCTGTGACTCGGTGCAGACTGAGATTGAAGTTTTCTTCTCTTTTCTAACTAGCAATCTTAATGCTATTTTCAGCTCAAGGTCCAAACCTCAGATAAGCCGGGACCTGGTGCAAATTTCCGCAAACTGCTGCTAAATCGATGCCAGAAGGAGTTTGAGAAGGATAAGGACGACGATGAGATCTTTGAGAAGAAACAGAAGGAGCTGGAGGCTGCTTCAGGGGTATATAAATAATGTTTTCATTGTGTGGGATTAAGCAGACCATTTCTATTTAGTCTTTATTTTTTATTTCATGTTTTTCTGTCTGAACATTTTCCTGTCAGGAAGAGGAGAAGCAGCGGCTTACTGAGGAGCTGAAAGATTCTAAAGATAAGGCCAGGCGACGCTCGCTGGGCAACATCAAGTTCATCGGCGAGCTGTTCAAACTTAAAATGCTCACAGAAGTTATAATGCACGACTGCATCGTAAAGCTGCTCAAAAACCATGACGAGGAGTCATTGGAGTGCCTCTGCAGACTGCTGGCCACCATCGGCAAGGACCTCGACTTTGAGAAGGCCAAGGTATGAATCGTCAAACTGACAGGGAGTATGATGAAGAGCACAAGCTTCCACAGCTGACCAACACACTGTGCTCTTCTTCAGCCTCGTATGGACCAGTACTTCAATCAGATGGAGAAAATCATAAAGGAGAGGAAGACCTCGTCCAGGATCCGCTTCATGTTGCAGGATGTGCTTGACCTTCGACGGGTAAATCAAAACACACGCATCCTTTTCACAGCCAGGAAATCTGATGAATTTTAGCTTTTTTCCCCTCTATAGTACAGAAAATAAAGCATCACTACTGTCTGGTTGAAAATAGCAGTGATGCTGTTGTTCAATTCAGCTTTATTTATACTGCGCTATTAACACAACAGAGTCGTCTTAGTGCACTTTCAAAGATGGAGTCCAATTCATTGTAGTTCATTTATAATCAAGTCAAAACAAATCCATTATATGATTAACCCATCTTAAAACTGTGTTCAAATAAACCAATTTATAAAAGATGATTATCTAGCTAAGGAAAGGAAACCAGATTTACCAGTTTATGTTAATGCAACACATTTGGACTTGTTGAATTTGATGAACACACTCTTCTGGTTTGATTCTTCAGGGTTTATCTTTTTCTTTATTATTTTATTGCACGGCATGTTTTTATGAGCTCATGTCGGTTGCTACGTGCATTTTGTAATTAAGTTTTTGTGGTCCTTTTTTGAAGTGTGTGTGTTTCAACCGTGTCTGTAATCTGTCAGTTTAACGTAAAAACATGTGGTCAGTTCTTTGGTGTTAAGCGTGTCTTTTGCTACTGTTTGTTGTGGTGTAAGTGTGTGTGTGTCCACAGCCCACAGACATGTACACTGGTCTTTAGCCCTGACCTGTGTGAGTCTCAGATGGGCTCAGAGAGAAGAGTCTTCCTCAGCTGTTTAATGCAGGGCAGCTTCCGAACACAGAGCTGCTCTGTGCCATAGGCTGAGACAACAGGACATCCATCATGTCTTCAAAGCAGCAAAAATGTCTTCCGTCGTTTGGTTAAACAGCCCATCTCATATTCTAGAGGCATCTTTTTTGTTTGCTTGTTGTTTTTTCATTTCCATCATTTTTATATCAGAGCAGTTTCCAGATTATTTGTGTGTGTTTATGATGAACAGACTAATATGAGTGATGTCAGGTGAGCCAGTTCTTCTGTCTTTGTGGACTGATCTCTACATGCTTCAGTTTGGACCTTTCAGAGCATTTTCTGTGCAACAGAGTAAAGAAATCACTTTGATTTTCTTATACTAATGCTTAGAAATAAATGTCTAAAGCTAATAGACCGGCCATAACTCCTGGAATCACCATATCAGCATGTTTGGCTGAGACAAGCTCAGATTAAAATCTATCTCTGAACTTGTCCTCCACCAGAACAACTGGGTGCCCCGCCGAGGCGACCAGGGCCCCAAGACCATTGACCAGATACACAAAGAGGCTGAGCTGGAGGAGCACAGGGAGCATATGAAAGTACAGCAAGCTCTCATCTCCAAGAAGGAATCGAGCGGAGGTCCAGGAGGCAGGATGGGTGGAGGAGGTCCTGGAGGTCGGGCGGGCCCTCACACACCAGGCCGTGGCGCTCCTCCCCAGGATGAAGGCTGGAATACAGTGCCCATCTCCAAGAACCGACCCATCGATACCTCCCGCCTTAGTAAAATCACAAAGGTAAGAGAAGAGAACGACTCCTAGATGTTATTGTCTGTCCTTCACAGTTCTTCAGGTGATCATTCTCTCCTTCTCAGACTCCTGTTCTGGACTTCAACAATCAACTGCTGGCTCCAGGAGGTAAAGGCACATGGGGTAGCTGGGGAAAAGGCAGCAGTGGTGGCACCAGTGCTAAACCTGCAGATTCTGGTAAGTTCTCGTGGCTGACGTGCTCGGAGATCAAGTGGAAAACTAGTTTAGCTTCTTAAACCTGTTTACTGTTTGATCCTCAGGCTCAGAATCAGGAAGCCGTCCAGCCACTAGCACCCTGAACAGGTTCTCTGCCTTGCAGCAGCCTCCGTCCTCATCGGGCGCGTCACTGGACTCGGACAGAAGAGTTCCTCAGAGGTAAGGATTTGATTCGCACTGTTCGTATCCAACAACAAAATCAGTTTCTACAGCTGCTGCATTCCACTCCACCACAGAAACAGCTCCAGTCGAGAGCGCGGAGATCGCTTTGAGCGTGGTGGTGACCGCTTCGACCGGCGGGACGAGAGGAAGGACGACCGAAGCCGGCTGCAGGTCACCAAACGCAGCTTCAGCCGGGAGAAGGAGCAAAGCCGGGAGAGGGAGCAGCGTGGGCCAGCCGAACCTGTCCGCCGAGGGGCGAGTATGACAGACGAGCGAGACCGGGGCAGCAGAGAGCGAGCGAGAAGCAAAGACAGCGGTAAGCAGAGAAAAAAAATGTTTCAAGATTACTTTCTGTAGTGCCTGATCAGTGAATTTCTCTGTTGACATACCCTTCAGCTGGAGTTGTTTGTGTTTACACATTAGAAACAAAAACACTTAGTATTGCAGAGGATTTTTCCGACAGAACCGCCCTCCACTTTTTGAAAAAAATGCGCATGTGCAACACTCCCTGTCCCTGAGAGGGAACCCCTCAGTTATCCTCGTGCACGCGCTGTTTACTGTTTTACCTACATGAAACAACCTTTTCTTCTTTTAGTTTCCTTGGCGGTGCATTTGTTGCATTACTGCCACCAACTGGTAAGGGGCAATGGATAAGAATTCCAGATGATACTCCTGGGTGGTTAATTGTGTGATATATGAAATAGGTCATTCTGTGCATTCATTTATGCAATTAAAATTTTCAACTGCGCCTTCTGGCAAAGGTAAAATCCTTTTTTAAACCGTCATGACCTCGAGAAGGCTATTCACCCTCTAATAAGCTCCAGACTGGACTTCTGCAATGCCCTATACTGCTGTCTCCCAGTCCTCTGTTGGCCGTCTTCAACTTGTCTAAAATGCAGCTGCCCGTCTGTTAAAGAGCACTGAAAAACGAGAGCACATAACTCTTGATTCTTTATTCCCTCCATTGGCTACCGGTTCATTTTAAAATTCATTTTAAACTTTTAATGTTTGTTTTTAAAGCTCTTAACGGCCTCGCCCCATCTTACCTATCGGAGATGCTGACCATTCGCAATTACGGTAGAACTTTGAGGTCGTCCAATCAACTTATGTTGGAATTGCCCAGGTCAAAACTTAAACACTGGGAGACCGAGCCTTTTCAGTTTCTGGACCAAAGCTCTGGAATTAGCTCTCCAGTGAGATGCGTATTATTACTGACCTGGGCCTTTTTAAATCAAGACTTAAAACGCATCTTTTTAAAATGGCTTTTAGTGTGGTGACACTTTTATATTCATTTTTTTTCTGTTTTATTTTACTTTTTTTGCTCTCATTTATTACTGTACGTGTTTTCAGGTGTGTTGTTTTAAATTGTTGTTTAATCTGTTGTAAAGCACCTTGGTTCACACACCTATCGATCGATGTATGGTGCTATATAAATAAAGTACATTTACATTTAAAAGAAACAAGTCCATTAATTCCACAAATTAATCTCTTTGAATCAACTCGTTAACTTTGACAGTTAACTTGAGCTGAGACGATTTGACTGCGATTTTACAACGAACAAGATAAATGCCAGAAAAATCAACAGTTTTCTCTGGCTACAGCTCATTTTCACAGTGTAAACTTTCTCCACAAACCTAAGGAGTTCTTTATGAGTCAGAGCAAAAACCAACAGGACAAAAAACAAAGAAGAGCCTGTGATTTAACCTCTTCCGTAGTTTGAACGCTGCCCTCGCATGGTAGAGGGAAGCTATAACAGGAGCCATTTAAAACCACCACGTGGAGGTTTGTTCAGGTCTCTAAAGGGGTCCTCTCGATCAGTCCGCCTACCTGCTGGAAATAAATGGATATTTATTAGGTGATGCTCGGACAGGCTGGCCAGTTTTATCTCTGGATCAACTGAAGATCTATTCATGCTCATCACAGAGTTAAATTGATTTAAGTGTGGTATAGTTATGATCATATAGATCAGTCTGCATTAGAGAAAGCTGGCACATCTGTGTGAGCAACATTCTATGTTTTATTTGTGCACAGTGAAGCAGGAGACGGCTGCCAACCCCCCACGTCCCCAGACCCCCACCAAACCTGCCTTGACAGAGGACGAGATGGACAAGAAGTCCACAGCTATTATAGAGGAATATCTCCACATCAACGACATGAAGGTACACTCTGATCTGTTAACATAAACAGAGAAGAGAGAGGAATTACCTCCCATGACCCCCGTCTATATCCTCTCTCCTTGTCCCTACAGGAGGCTCTGCAGTGTGTGCAGGAGCTGAGCAGCACCCAGCTGCTGTTTGTGTTTGTTCGAAACGGGCTGGAGTCCACGCTGGAGCGCAGCACAATCGCCAGGGAGCACATGGGTCTGCTGCTGCACCAGCTCTTCAAGGCTGGCACACTCTCGGCACAGCAGTACTACAAAGGGTCAGTATGACCCAGAACCGCTGCAGAGAAGGAAACCATTCAGGGATAGTTTACCTTGAGAGCCGTTCCAGCCCTCAGTGTTGTTGCTGTGTGTTTTCAGGCTTCAGGAGATCCTGGAGGTGGCTGAAGACATGGCGATAGACATCCCCCACATCTTCCTCTACCTGGCAGAGCTGATCACTCCCATGCTGCACGAGGGAGGACTCTCCATGGGAGAACTGTTCAGGTTGCTCTCAGTTACTTGATTTTAACACCAGCTCTGTTATAAATGGTTCAGTCTGATGTGTGATTTACGCTGACCTGTTTGGTCTTCAGGGAGATCTCAAAGCCTCTGATCCCTCTGGGTAAAGCTGGAGTTCTGCTGGTCCACGTTCTCACTTTACTCTGCAATGGAATGGTGAGAGCTGATGTTTTTTTAAACAGACAGAGTCTGATCAGGGATTTTGTTCATGTTTGTCCATCTCTGTACTAACCTGTGTTTTATAACCCCATCAGAGCCATAAAAAGGCAGGCATCATGTGGAGGGAGGCAGGCCTTCACTGGACGGATTTCCTCCCTGAGGACGTTGATGTCAATAAGTTTGTGACAGAGAAGGTGAGAAATCATAGACTGAATCTTCTCTGGTCAGGTCTGTAGGAGATTTTAACAGTCTCAGCAGTCAAAAGGGAATAATGAAGCACATTTTGAGCTTATGGATCCACTGAAATGATTGACTGGTCATGTCTGCTGAAACAGAGAAAAACTGTCTGAGATCTGAATGAATCAGAAGTCCAGATGATGCTGCAACAGTCCCTCCAGAAATTTGCGATCGCAACTATTAACGCAAATTCAGCCATTTTTTGCAATTTCTGCATGTCAACTTTAATATAACTTTGAAAAATCTCAGCGCTCCTCCACATTATGTCACGTATGTGACATAAGTCACATACATCATCAGCTTTACTTTTATGTTTCTTATTATCAACATGCAGACATGTTAGAGAAACGTGTCTCATCTTGCATCTAAAATCACAGCAAGGCACCAAGCATGACGCTTCCTTTGAGCTGCCTCACATACAGAGGTTACAGCTCCTCGATCCAGAATTGAATCCCGGATTGGGATGTGTTGCTGCAAAACTTTGGAACTAAGATAGGGACAAATGTTTCTGTGTCTTAATATTTATAAGTGTAACGACAAGTATGGGAAATCAAATCAAATCTAAAAGTACAGATTAAAAATCATAAAATACAAGTCAGCTATACAAGTACATAACATTCGTCCAACATTTCAGATGCCCTCTAAACAACCAATCGGATTTACCTAATGACTAACCAATCACAGAAAGAAGAGGGCTAATATTCTCTGTGTATATAATCAAACTTTACGTCAATACTGCTACAACTAGGGGTGCACCATTACCATTATCGGGTATCAGTCCGATACTATATGCGTATACAGGGTTTCCCCAGGGTCTCAAAAGTCTTAAAAATGTCTTAAATATCATGATCCTAAATTAAGACCTTAAAAAGTCTTAAATTCCGTTGTCCAAGTCTTAATTTT
>JAPMNP010683884.1:0-10052 GCA_029874935.1 Atherina boyeri | reverse complement strand
ATCTCCAGACATCAACAACACTCTGGATAACTAGGAAATGAGGCCCTATGTCAAAAATCCCAAAGTATCTCTTTAACTATATGGGTCCCTATTACGCACTAATTATACACTTGAGCCAAGCTAATGCATTAATAGCAGCATGATAACTGTTGTTTTTTTAAAATATATTTACATACATGATAAGTAATGTCCCAAATCTATTATGCTGACTAACCATGAGTCTCAGATTGTTGTCATTATATTTTATGCTTTGTATTGACAAGAGATGGGCATTGTGACACTGATCTATACTTTGATAACTCATTTGGTATCGATTCCTTCAAACAGGCACTAGAATTTGAGAAAAACAGTAATAAGATCATAATTAGACCATAACACAAACTTTTAATTCCCTTTAATTTGCAAGTTTTTAGCACTGTACAGCATCAACAACCAATGAAGAAATAGGAACAATTATTTTTGATTTTGATTCAGTGTGTGTTTACATGGATGTAAATGAGATATAAGAGCAGACAGCAAGTAAGTGATAGTCACATCTGGATTACAGCGTTTCTAAATATGCTACCGATCAAGAGTCAGTGAGTCACTGTCTTAACATTTTCTCAGAAACTGGGCTTAAAGACCCCAACCAGCAAAATAAAAAAAAGGAAAAACTGTGTGTGTTTTCGGGAAGGCAAAACAGAGATTTATGAGGCAGCTTATGGAGCAGTGAGGTAGTTTACATTAATAACACATTTTCTCTCTTTGAGTCAGTCATAGTGGCAGATTCCCTATAGTAGGCTATCTTTATTCTGTCATTCAGTGTTTTTTAAACAGGTTGCCAGGGTTTACTTTCCATAAACTATAACAAATCACCATATGGTCTAAGAAATTTAAACTATAATAGTTAATTGAAGTTAAACAAAAACACTGGTTTATATAATACCATTTTATGAAGCATCTCAAGAAAGAAACTGACAGATAGCATTAAAGGTTTTGTGAGATATTGTTTTTTTTTTCTGGCAGTAGAAACACTTTACCTTAAAGGTGGTATAGAAGATGTTCGTGGCAATTCAGAAAGCAGACTGTTGGCGACTTTTTGAATAAACCACAGGTCACAACTCCCTCCCTGGCCACGCCTTTAAGACAACATTGGCTATTAGCAACCGTTGTGACTCATTGATGGGGCCAATAGACAAATAAAACATGTGATGAGAGCAGAAATGATTGGCTGATTTTCTTTTAGGTCCCATTACTTTCACTGCTGATATATAATAATATTTATATTCTTAAGCTTTTAATAAATCATACCTTATTGGGCAATTAACCCAATTTCATGGAATCTTGCAAAAATTATTAAAAGAAACAGCTTCTATAATACCTTTAATTGAATTTAGGCAAGAATTAATTATTTGTGTGATTCTCTATGATATTTTTGTCCTTATAATCTATTTGACTTATCTAATCATATTTCTTCTGTCTTTTTTTTCAAATGCATGCTTACATTTTCTTATTGGATACATTTCACATTGTATTTTTGTGTATAAAGTGATTTCCCAAATAACGTGACACTGTATCAGTGCATAGCCAGCTGTAAACATACACACACACAGGCACATACACAGACAATCATGGGCCATCTCTGCTCCGACCCTTAAATCCTCTGTTGTTCCAGTTGTTTGGGGGAGAGATTACAGTACTGTGCCTCTCTTAGCTGCACTGCTGTGACAAACCCTGCAAGCAAACATGTGAAATGTGAAAATGAAAGCACCCTGTGTTGACACATGCTTCACTTTCTCACCTTTTTTCACAAACCTTTAACACCTTCGTCATTTGGGATAAACTTCCCATATGTGACATTAGTTTAATGTCATACAAGGTGTCTTTCCCCTGTGTTTAGTCCGTTTTTGAGTTTGCTTTGTGTTCATGAAAAGCAATCAAAACAACCTGTATCTTTTCTGTATTCCCAAATTTGTTGTTTCTTTTGCACAATTTTCTCTTGTTTTTTTTTATGGAGGTTTCATCTTTGTTTTTTAGCTTTCTGATCTCCCTCTCCTACACTCTGTGATCTCCCTCAATGAGTTTGTCTGTTCATTTGGCGCAGAGTACAACACTATTTATAAAGATATCGAGACAGCTCCAGATAGAGAATGCTTGGCAATTGTGCTTGGAAATTTACTTAAAAGTCCAGCCAAGTCTCACTGTCTCATCACGCATAAATCACTGCGGCTCACAATCTGCCATGACTAAATAGTTCATTAGCTTACCAGTATGAGTGAGGTCACTGCCAGTATGTGAGGAAGTAAATATGATGAGTAACAAACACAAAAGTGTTCAGCTCCACAGATCATCTACTTATGCAGCAGCTAACATGATGACCCAAAAATCTCTCACTTTTGTGTTAGGTTGTGCTTTTTTTCTAAAATATTGTTACTGGATCATATTAGTGGTTCATCTTCATCAGAATTTGATTTGCTAAATTGACAATTAGAAATGTACGGCGGCATAAAGCTGCCACACACAAAAAACCTAGATCTTATCACATTATAATGTGATAGTTTATTGTAAACATGAAACGCATCACATTATGGGTGGCAGCTCTAGACTTCCGTACTATGCTTCCGTACTAGATTATCAATCTAGTTTCAGGAAAATGCATAGTAGGACCACAGCAGCCTGCAAACGGTGCTGTATTTTGTTTTTATTGCCTTATCTAAAGCTTTTCACACTGTGGATCAAGTATTATTGCAGCATATATTTTATATCTGCTCCCTCTGCACCATATTCTAGGCTCTTTTAATGATGTTTGTTATCATTGCTATGCTGATGATATTCAGCTATACATTTCTTTTAAACCTCGGGATATTTCTAAGATACAGATCTAGCTTCAGTGTTTGGAATCTGTCCGGAGTTGGCTGAATGACAACTTTCTTCAACTAAATGACGCAAAAACTGAAGTCCTGGTTTGTGCCCCTGACAGATTTGTTCCTGATATAGTAGAGAGTCTCGGACCACTTGCTTCGTTTATCAAGCCCTCAGTGAGGAACCTCGGGGTAACTCTTGACCCTGCGCTGTCTTTGGACTCTCATGTTAAATCATTGGTTCGTTCTTGTTTTTATCATTTGAAAAATATTGCTAAACTGAGTCCAATTGTGTCCCGATCTGAGATGGAAATGATCATCCATGCATTCATTTCATCACATCTCGATTATTGTAACTCTGTTTTAACCTGTTTGACTAAGGAATCCCTGGAGCATCCTCAGGTTGTCCAGAACGCTGCTGCAAGGTTAATCACTAGGTCACCTAAACATTCACACATCACCCCTTTATTAATCCAGCTGCACAAGCTCCCCATTCATTACAAAGTACATTTTAAAATTCTGGTTTTTAACATATAGAGCTCTGAACGATCAAGCCCCGTTTTATATTGGAGAGCTTCTGCAGCCATACGTCCCCAGCAGCTCCCTGAGATCCAGTGATCAGGGCTTGCTGGTTACAAAGAAAACTTGGCTGAAAACAAAAGGTGATAGAGCCTTTGCAGCTGTGGCCCCCTCCTTGTGGAACTCCCTTCCTCTCAGCCTGAGATCTGTTGACTCGGTGATCTCTTTTAAAAAGCAGCTAAAAACGCATCTTTTTAAACTTGCCTTTGATTAGTTTTATTTGTTTTTCTGTCTCTTGCTTTGTGTTTTATTGTAAAGCACTTTGTGATTTCTATCTTGAAATAAAGTAAATGTAAATAAAGTTTTACTTACTTACTTCTTCGGACTCAGTTCATACTGCATTCTGGTTAAAAAGCTACTTTTCAGGCAGATCTGAGTGTGTGCCAGCGGTAAGTTTTACTTTTGGCCTTCTTCTTGGGACCAAGGGTGTTCCCTAGGAGTCAATCCTGGGACCACTCATGTTAATTCTAAATATCAATAGGGCCCTGGTTTGAGCCTCTGCTGGGGGAGACGGTTATACTCCTCTGGTGTAACTGCTTGTTTACGTGGTTTCAGTAGCTTTCATAGTCGCAGTAAATGTCAGCTTTCAGTCGGCGTAACATGACACTGCTTTAATGCCAGTGAAAAAGCTTATAATCTGCATTCACTGTGACAAAAAACGGTGTTTAACTTAACTTTGAAAGGTATTGAAACTACGTAAACATGCTCCTCGATAAACTATTGCTTTGGTAATAAAAAAAAGTTAGCTTTAGGCTAATTTAGGGAGTACAGCTGACTTACTTGTTGAGGAGAAAGATGCAACTTCAGCGTCCCTTTTAACTTCTTTTTCCTTCTTCAGCTCTGGCCACCTGGGGAAGGCTAGCTTCTAGGCCCATGTTAATCCTACTTTTCTGGATGCTCTGCTCTCAATACCATTTTCGTACCCTTTTTCTCTTTCTTGGCGACAGTGAAAACAGCTCCTGCGCTGCCGCTACATATGTATGGTCCTGCATCTTGTAATTGATGATTGAACTAATTTTCCAATTTGCCAAGGCAGTAAGCTGCACCAGCTGATCTTCTCTTCTTTTATCACTGCGCATCGGCTTGCAGGGAAAACACGCTTTTATCGCGCATTGGTAATATTTGTCCCTTACCGGCGGCTATAGTTTCAAAATGGAAGACTATCACGGTGATTTGCTACTGACTGACCTGTCCCGTGTATAAACAAATCTAAAATTCTTTGCTTAGGAGAATGTGTCAGACTATTAGCGGAGGTCATAATACACCAATTATAACACATATATAAATGCAGACAACGATTTTGGCCAGTAAACAACAGAAAACGATACACAATGTCCCTTTAAGATTTACAAGCTTTTATAGTCATTTATATGGCAACTGATGCTGACAACCTGTGATATTAATCTTGAAGTATTATGATTTTAGTAATGCATTACATACGTTACTTGATTTTTTAATTTGTAAAGATCGATCTGTGACTCAGAGGATCGAGTTATGGGATTCCCCAGTGAACTTTCTGCGTCATTGAATTCACGCATAAAACACCATTTAGACTCAAATAATAAATCAAAGAAATTAAAGTTATTCTTTCTGTGCATCCCGGGACTAAATACCCAGGTACCGGTCTGGGGGTTGGGGATCACTTTTCTAAATGTTGATCATTAAAATAAAAGGAGCTTTTGCCTCTGAACTGTAGGAGCTTTTTGGAAAATTCTTAATGTCATTTTTGATAATACATCAGGTTTGTGTCTAAATGTCGGATCACTGCTGTAGATATACTTCATTAATTTGCAGTTGAATGACTATAATCATAGTATACATATGTTATATCACTACAGTCCTGTAATTCAGGTAACAGTTGGGAAAAAATGCTTTTTTCAAAAAACAGTTATCAAAATGTCAAAGATCAGATCGGATCGAATAATGATAATCGATTCAAGATCTTGAAAATCGGATTCGAAATCGCTTCTTGAAATTTGAATCAAAACCCAGCCCTAGTTAGCAAGGACACTCTTGCAAAAAAAAGCTCTTTGATTTTAATAAGACTCCAGAACCCCAATATTGTGCTTATACAGGAGGTTTATTTGCAGATTTTAGAAATGCATCTTCTTTTGTATAATCCAAATACTGTACAGATGAAATGCTTCTTTTTCATGTTTTATTTAGACTCCAGAAGCTATCTGATGTCAGTCCAGATCCCTGAGCTTGATCAGACTTTCAGTTAGAGGAGATGATAGCTGTGTAGTACATTGTTGTAGCTGTCACCAGGTCATTGCTTATAATGCTGTCTGCTTTGTATTGTCTTGTGTCATAAGGGATATTTTTTACATACTTAGACTTTGTCTCTTATGGATTTGTTTTTAACTGCATCTTGAAATTAATGGCTCAAATGAAACTGTGATACAGGTAAAACCTTTGTTCAATGTGTGGGAGTTGGCTGAGCTTTAGGTGATATTATCCCATCCTGTTTATTTAGAAACTGTTGAGTGTTTTGCTACTACTAAATGTTTGACAAGACAGAAAAAACCCTTCTTTATTTATACAGCATAGCAGGGGATCCTGGCCAGTGAATAACAGGTATCTCAATCAATAACAGCTACAGTCATGATGTAAATAATGGGCATAGATAAAGCGGTTTATTCTTCTCTTATAATGCAAAGCAATGCTGGCCGGGGACTGGCTAAAATCTGTCCACAGAAGAAGCTGTATTGGCTCGGACACTTGTTTTGTATCCAAAACCATCTTTTCTTATGACTGACATTCAGTGTTTCAGTGTATGAATCGTTGTAATTTCCCTCATCACTGGCAGCCAAAGTGCTAGGCTTACATCATTGAGCATTAATGAAAAGCAGTAAATCATGCTTTGGGACTTAGGATGTAGTCTAGATGCTAATGACTCTCTGTTTTGTTCGACTCTGTGTTCTTATCATGTGGAAGGACATAGTGGACTGATTTCACACACAGATTTTGGACATTGAAATATAAAGAAAACAAGAACGGTAAACAGATTTTGTACACAGCACGTATACTGATTCCCAGGGACATCAACCTGTCTGATCACATACTGTTTTAACTCAGAGACTGATTTAGATTTTTTTTTTTTGCTGACATGACTACAAGTTAATAGTGTCTCCACATTAACATTAAATTTACATACATTCATGTTAAATTGTCTCTGTTCATGCATAAAAGCACTCAACATTTTGAAGTGGATCAAGGAGGATGGCATATTCATGCACACATTTTGGCTGTCACCATCTTTAAACTATATGTTTCAACCCTTTTTGGGAGTGAGTGGCTGCAGATGACATGAGGGTTGCTGATTTGCAGCTTGAGCGATGAATGATGATCTACACTTGGAAGTATTTTCTTTGGCTCAGTTATATTGATTCTTCCATCAACTGCTTATGAAATGAAGCCCTGATAATAATCAGCATGTAACACAAATGTAGGCCCTGTGATGAAACATGCAGAAAGCTTTAAGTGGTGCTCCAACTTAAGCATCTCACTATTTCCTGATGCAGCTATAACCAAATAAGGAGTTTAGTTGTTAATCATATTTGAACTGAGAGAGAATGAGCAACTCAGCAACATTTCCATAATGTGAAGTAGGTCATTGATGCAACAGACTCTTTGTCACCTCTAGACCGGATAAACATGAATACTTTATGAAAGTTAGCAGAATTTGTTGAAGATTTTTGTTTTTAAAACATTGGATTTAAATTTTTTTTGTGTTGGATGATTTTCTAATTAATCTACAATAGTCTCTAAATGTGTTTACTCTCATTTAAAAACAACTGTAAGTTGTGTAATACGGTGCCTGTCCACTGCATTTTCATCGCTGAGGAGAACCGATCACAAAGAGGGCTGTTTTTTTTTATTTTTATTTCGAATGTGTAATAACCAACAAATACGAGAGAAAAACGAGAGAAAGAAAAAAAAATAAAATAAAATAAAACCTTGGCAAAGTAAACATAAACTGAGAACACATTTTCAATTCAATTTACACATTTGAAAAGTTTTAAACGTCTTGTGCACATGCGTGTCAAGAACAGGCACATTCAAGTCAAATAACGGGCTTTTTCACTGGTCAACAGGTTAATTATATAACTAAAGACAATGTGAGGAAGTGGAATTCTTTTAAGTGGAAAAAGTACCATATTACAAAACAGAGTCAGATGATTTTCTTTTTCCTGGCTCATTGACTATCAGTGAGTCTTGATGGGATTTTGTCTGTGTTGAATAACACAATTACAAAATACCATGAAAATTACACAGACTATCAACTCCATTTCAATAACAAGTTGGTTTCTGTCAAAGTTTGTAATTGGTAGAGCACGCAAACACATTCACAACTTACGAAGCACATGGCAAAGGAACTAAAAACTGTATTTAACAAAACCAAAGATGCTGTAAAAGCAAGACATTTCAACAAACAAATTAAAAAACAAACAAGAACCTGAGTATTGTCCTAAAACAGAAGCAAATAACAACCAGGAATATGGGGGGAATTATTATTAGTTAGATCAAGCAGGTGCAGATGACTTTAACAGAACAGTGGGTCAATAATAATGATAAAGAAAACAACAACATCAAAAAAAGTACTTGTGAAGAACATATTTAAAGTAAAAACAACAGAAATAATCAGACAAAGTAAGTTCAAATCAGAAAACAGATTAAGAAAAAGTCCCATCATGTATGATTTTCAGGCAGTGGTCAGGATTCCTGTTATAAACTGACTCCTTGCTAATATTTTGTTCTCATTTTCTGACCTTTTCTTTTGGATGTTTTATCCACTGATGCTGTGCAGTTAACCAAATCCCTCTAAACCTAACCAAACCATTGGTTTGTATCCAATTCACTATTTGTACAGCTCACAAATTGACCTACAAAGCTGATGTGAAATGATCAGACTTTTTTTTCCCTAAAAAAAATCCACACATGCAATTTGAATACTCAGTGTTCAGAGCAAGCTTAAACAATTTAAAACATGTTTATTATTCTAAGTTGGCTGTCCATGAGGTTTGTATCACAGGATGCATTAACAACAAGCATGCTTGCACACTCTGCAGATATTCCCTACAGTCCTGATGGAGGGCCAGCTGCTGCTCCTTGGAAAAATGACAAATTACATAACTGAATCAAACAATGGCAAGTTAAGTCACTCAGCTTAGCAGTGGTTTGGATGTCACAACTCATGTCCCAACACATACAGTACCATTTAAGGTCAAGTAAGAGAAAATGTTTTGGTATTTTTAGAAAACACTGCAGTAATGATCATGAGCATAATCATATCAACAGATTTGATTGTTTGCAGTATTTCTGTATGATCTGAGCTTCATAGTCTAATCCTACACTTACAGTAATCTCTAATGTATTATTTTTTTCTTCGTTAGAGCATGAAATATCTTAGTTTGTTTCTTTATAATATTCTTATTCAGATCCTATTGGGTTGCATAGCTGACAAGGTGGTCAGAAAGTTGCATTTTGGCATTTTGGTGTGGGACATATGGCTGTCTTTACATCTTTTTTCATTTAGAAAAAAAGAATGTTTAGGAAAGTGACAAAAAGCATAGTGAGGGAGGTTTATACTGACACTATTTTTCTTTTTCTCTTTTAGTTTAGCTGAAAATGTGGCTATATGGATGTCATTATCGATACTTTTACAAATATACTCCAATTTAAAACCTTTTTCCTTAATTTCTGCTACTACATGAAAAATGTTTTGAAACTTTAAACTTTAGTCATTCAGGACTTTACAAAAGTGAGATGAATCAAGCAAGATCAAGTATAAGTGAAGTGTAAATCTTAATAGTTATGGCACAAAAAAAGGTTAAGGACTTTTATCTACCGTATATGCACGTGACTGATATTTATTCTGAAAATAAATCTCAAAATGTAATATTAGTTAAGAAAGAAAGAATCTTATTAATTAACAACCGCTCTGACTCACCAACAGCGGAATTTTTTATTTATTTTATTTTTATATTCAACCAGGTCAATCCCATTGAGATGCAATGGTCTTTTTTTCTTTCTTTCTTTCTTTTTTTTAAAGGATTTTTTTGGGCCCTAGTGGCCTTTATACGACAGTTTCTTTAACTATGGTGGTGTTGACTCTATCCAACAGAGATGGAATTATGGCTTCAACAAGTCGTCTCCATGCTGTGTGTTTGTTCTGCTCAGCCACTTGTAGTTTCAAGATGGCCGACTGTCATGGCGTTTCCCTACCGGCTGACCCGCCCTATGTAGAAACCAAGGGGGCAGGCGAACGTTCGCAGCAGGAAGCCAGTATGGAGGGCTCTGATGCTAACTAGTGGACAAGCTCCACTTAGCCTTCCATTGAACTCAATTCATTTTGGCGCCACTTTGACATCAAACAACGTTACAGCTGAAGCATTTTAAGCCTTTATATTAACTTTTTCTGTTTTTGGAGTAATACAACATTGTGTGATTGGCGTCATAACCTCGTAATTGACTTAGCAGCTGAAAAAGAAACTTTTTCCCGAAATCAATGCTAATGTGATGTAATGAGCATGCGACCACCGTTGCACAGCAACTACGTGAGTCAGACTCGGTCAGACCATTGGGTCAGACTCGGTCACATGCTCGGTCAGACTACGTGCCTTCATCACA
>JAPMNP010683883.1:0-10734 GCA_029874935.1 Atherina boyeri | reverse complement strand
CACGACCATTCAAAGACATGACTAGGTTTCTAATGATACAAAGCTTCATGCAAATGGGTGAAGTTTCCCTTTAAACTACCATTTAGTCAGCAATAAAAGCAGTGTTAAGGTGGGAGATTATGGAGAATAATATGCTGGATTTTTTTATACTGTTTTTTTTTTTCAATTTTGTTTTGTTTTTTTCAGTTGTGTCTTGTGGAGGGTGGGTTCGTAATGCCACCGTGGGACGGATTCTGTCTCCACCCCCTCCATCTGTCAGCAACCACAGTAATGGAAATAATCTGAGCTGCCACTGGTTAATAGAAGCCAAAGAGGGACACAGACTCCACTTACACTTTGAGAGGATTGCGCTGGATGAAGATGATGATAAGTACGTTTATGCTCGCATGTCACAGGATTTGCTGCTCTACCTGAACTTTTTACTTACTATGTTTTCATTTGTTAAGCATTGTGAAATCAATAGTTTTTGAGTTGTCAGTACCTTATAAAAAGTCATTAATCTATAAACAGTCATCCTTGCAGTCCACCATCCTCCATTGATATGTCCTTACAATAGCATAAAAGGGGGGAACACCGACTACAAAGGCCTGTCATGACTTTTACAATCATAGTGGCTGCCAACTTTTTGTTAAGCCACTTTTGCCCCAGTTAAAAATTACACTAGTATTTGGCTTTCTTTCTTTTTTTTAAAGAAAAGTGTTTAATCAGCATTCAGTATTAGAAGCAGGTATTTACTGTATTAGATCCAATTACATTTGACATTGATGGGAACACAATACATGGGTGCGTATGCTAATTCTAAAGAAGGATGCAGTGCTTAGTCCTGCTCTGTAAGTTTAACTTTTGTGGTAAAACAGAAAATATGCAGGTGTTCAGCTTCTTGCAGTTTGCAAATTTACCACTGTACATAACTATATCCTAAGTACGGCTCCTTTAAGAGTACAAGGACAACACCATATCCAGAGTGTGGTTTTTTCAAAATCTTTTTTGTAATGTTTCCATAAAAATTGGTTTCTTTTATAGATATGTCCAGGCTTTGGAGAATCATGATAGAATGGTCTTACCTCCTACTATCACACATTTTTCAGTATTACCATACTTATCTATTACAAAGTTCAACTTTGACTAAACTGGGAGATTCACAATAAAACCTTTAGAATTTTATCTTTTAGAAAATGTTATATTCTCCTTTCATTCCATTTGGTGTTATTTCTCTGAAAATCCTGAATACTACATTACATTTAATTTTCATATTAAAAGTTTTTTTCCAAATAGGCTCATTCAACTATTGACCTTTTCTCTTGATTTGCCAAATAATAGCAGCTGATTGCACTAAACCAAAACTAAAAGGTTTTATTCCACACCTCGGGTCCACATGTTTTCCCTGATGAATTGAGAATAAGTACTTTCCATCTGCTTTTCTAAAAGTATTCCATATTCAAATGTTCTCTCTTTTCAAGGTTACCATGAGGTATCTTTATGGTTTGTCCTTTTTAGGTTAATTGTGCGAAGTGGAAACAGTTCCCTGTCCTCACCGCTCTTTGACTCAGATTTGGACGATGTCCCAGAACGTGGACTGCTGAGTGAAAGCTCCACATTGTACCTGGAGCTCACAGCTGATTCCTCCTCCATTCCTCTGCTGCTGGCGCTGCGATATGAGGGTGAGCTGGAGCTTTAAGACACTCGGCTGCATCCTCTTTCTCACTTGAGGTCTTTTTCACATTCAGCAAAATAAAGAGGCAGTAGCAGAGCTGCTCATCCATCTAACCTCATTATTGTACACTCGACAGTACCTGGGTCAGCTTTCTGCCTGAAAAAAAAGTAGTTATGATTCATTACAGAATTTAGACTTTTCTACTCACTGTTAAGGGTTTTAGTGCTTCACACTCATACACATTCTTTTTAGCCAGGAATAACATTCTGGGTCATTGTAAGTAAAAACTCCACTGCTCCTGTCGCATTTTAGTAAATTCTAAATATATAAAGTTTATCAAACAAAAAATCAACAAAAGGATACGCGTTTATGGGGCCACTTGATTCTCTCACTGTTTCTGTGTATGTTTATAGCATTTGATGACGAGCACTGCTGGGAACCCTTCATGCCTCATGGGAATTTCAGCAGCAGTGACATTACGTACCAGCTGGGCACCACCGTCACCTTCACCTGTTCTCCAGGCTTTGTCATGGAGCAGGGTTCAGCAACTATCGAGTGTGTCGACCCCAGTAACCCCCACTGGAACGACAGTGAGCCTGTGTGCAAAGGTGAGCTTTCAGATGGAGCTTTGGTTGCGTTTCAAATATAGTAAAATAATCAGTTTATGAAAATGTGAATGCTCCCTTTTTTATCAGACCAGTTAACTTTTTTAGTTTCTGTATTTATTAATTTGGCTTCATTTCTTGGTTTGAATCAATCTAAATCTGTAACTAATTCATATTCATATAGCACATGGTGTTTTACAAGTGTTTTGCATAAAAAAGAGAGTTTATGTTTATGAATATTCAAAATAAATTTGGCTGAGATTGGAACGTAAATCTTCAAGATGCTGTAGCCACATTGGCTGTGTCATCTGTTGATCCGCTGGCATGCTGTGAAAACTGAGAGCAGTAAGAGACTGTGACTGATATAAAGCTGGCTTTGCACAGGGTTAGGAACTGCATACAAACACAGGTGGTACAGTTTCAACCAAGCGTTAAAGTGACAGATCGACACTCTGAAAGCCATATGCTGTGTTGTCTTTTTTGTTTGCAGAAACGGAGAAGCAGCTCTTATCTGTTTTAATTTAGAGAGGCAAATGCTGGAATGTCTATGGATCGAGTGCTTGAGTATCCATGTATGGTAGCAGGCTTTCTGCCTGAGCCTACAAAAAGCTGGACCGCTCTCAAAATGATAGATCTCCTGGTGCTTGTGTGAGCTTGCATCTGTGACTGGCAATATTTTATTGATCTCTCCTAAATATAGTTGCTCTCAGAGCCCAGCAGTTTCTAAGCTGCTTGTTGAACTTATATTCCTGCTGTCAGTGAAATATATTTGACAAACTTTATGTCAGAAATGTAATGGATTTAGTCAGCATGTCAGTAATAGCCCCTAAATACATCACCAAATTGAATTTTCGGAAACAAATTTCTAGTTTTACTTTAAAGCAGAGCTGGTGGTGACCCTGTTTTCTATTCTATTGCTGAATTAGTAGTGAGTTAATGTCATTTCAGTTACTCTTTCTCAGTGATTTATCAATAGAGACACATCAAATGAGTTAAGAGTTGTTTGCTTACTTTTTAAGGTTCTAACTGTAATCACCTATCCTAGTATTTTATTTCTGTCCATCTTATATATTTGTTTCTGTAATTATTTTATCATCCATAGTTTTCCCATCCATGTGCTCCAGCGTACATTCTCAACTAATTTTTTCTCCTCTGCTCTGCAAGCTCTGTGTGGTGGGGAGCTGACCGAGCCCTCGGGAACTATCCTGTCCCCTGATTGGCCACAGAGCTACTCAAAGGGGCTAGACTGTATATGGCAGATTCATGGTAATGAGGAGAAGCGCATCGAACTGGATGTCCAGATGTGAGTATTCATAATAAAAGACTGATTTAGGTGTGGGGATTTCTTTTGGCTGTTTCTCTGGGAGATTATGCAAAATGTATGAGCTCCAATGCAATTGACCTGATGGTGGGTTTGATTTTTATTATGAGTACAAAACAGGTAGCACTTCTAACTTGGTCATTTTCCTTAGTACATTTTATTCAAAGTCTTTTCAAGATGTTTCAGCCGAATGAATGCCGAAAGGTGTCTTAAATCTTTGATGCTTTTAGCAGTTGGAGTTTGCAGTGTCAGTACGCTTTCAGCACGAAAACTGGCTTCTTATTATTCACTGTGTGCAATAATCTCATCATACTGTGAAATCCATAATCCTGCAAGCCAAATGTTTGCAATAAAAGATGAGAAAAGCTTGAAAATGTGAGACCACATTCATCAGACTCTTCTAAGTTTTTGAAGCTCTCCTAAGTTTTTGTTTTTTTTCTTCAATGTGATGTAAAGAGAGTTTAGAGGATTCATTGCATGCCCTTAAAGTACAGAATTACTGCAATGATTGTTGTTATATTAATGATTTGCACACAGACAGTTTAAACCATAAATAGTCAAGCTGAAAAATGGAAAAATAAATTTAACTAACATCCCAAAAAGACAAGTCATTATAAAAAAGAAAGATGTTTTGGGAATTTAATATTGTTCCAATGTCGTTACCACTGAGCCACACATCTCTAGCTGCCTCTTCTTTTGAATGCACATCTGCAAAAAAGTGTTTGGTAAAATATTAATGTTCTGGAAATCCCACATCAAGACAGATGGTACAGTGGTGATAGATGGTCTGTGCATGTGTCAGTTGATATTGTTTGTTCTGAACATGAAATTTGACCATGACAACATAATACACACATGCATCTATGTGGGTTGAACTTGTGCACCCATGAACAATTTGTCTGAATGAATTAAAAGTAAATCTGTCAGTGGCAGAGAAGGAAACATACAATCATGTTGCAGAATTCCATACTCTGCTGGATCTACTGCTTTTTCTTCTCTTCTCTCTCCAACGTGCACCGACTAAAATAATGCATCAGGTGGGCGGATAGGTTGTCTTAAAAAGCAGTCTCTCTCTCTCTCTCTCTGGGGTAAGAGATCATGTTTATTTATGTTTGTTTCCTTCCTTAGCTTAAATATCCGCCACACTGATGTGCTGACAGTTTTTGACGGCCGTGATCTCATGTCGCACGTGAGCGGCCAGTACCTGGGGTCCAGAGAGCGTTTCCAGGTTGTGTCCGGGGGGTCAGAGGTCACCATTCAGTTTCAGAGTGATCCGGATGACTCCAGTTTCATCCTGAGTCAAGGATTCCTCATTCATTATCGCGGCAAGTGAACTCAAATCAGCTCCATAGAATTTGAAGTTGGTTGAGCTGGATCTCATTGAACAAAGGAAATTGTTTCTGCATCTGAAGATCAAGCTGTTTGAATGGCTGTTACTGAATTTTCTCTCTTTCCGTGCTCTACAGAAGTTGAGCCTAATGACACCTGTCCCACCCTCCCTCAAATTGAGTTTGGATGGATTAGCTCATCTCACTCATCTCCTGTGAGAGGCAGTGTGCTGACCTATCAGTGCCAACCGGGATATGACATCAGCGGAACAGATATCATCACCTGCCAGTGGGACCTGTCCTGGAGCAGCAGTCCACCTATTTGTGTTAAATGTGAGCCACACACCATTTAAAAAGCTTAAAGGAAAGTTTGTATTTTTAAACTTGTTCAATTTTTTGGACAGGATAAAGTGTAAAATGGACGAGTGATAAGATATTTCCTTTTGTATTTATACAGATATTAGTGATTTAATCAATTTTTAACTCATGTATAGCTCGTTTATAGCGTTTTCCAGTCGTGGTATGTGAGGACTTAAAAAACTTGAGTTTTAAGCCCCATTTCCACCAATGGGTGCGAGTTGAGACGGGGCAGTTTTTGTGCGGTTACATTTAAAAAAACTGGGATTTCTGTAGTTTCCAGCCAACGTAGGCTACCCTTACCTGTTAGGCGGGGTATCGGCCGAATAGCGATAGATGCTTCAGCTACGTTATAGCGTGACGTCCTAGCAACCTCCTCTTCCCATGATCCTGTAAAAAAGCTCCTTGGACGTTCACAGAACAGTGCTTTAAAATCCCATCTTTGTCCAGAGATTTAATCAACAAAAAAAATCTGCCATGGTGGCAGTCGAACGTCCGGAGCGTGAAACCAGTATGGGGGGATCTGAGGCTAACTAGTCGACCAGCTCCACTTAGCCTTCCATTTAACTCCATTCATTTTGGCGCCACTTTGACATCAAATAATGTCACAGCCGAAGCGTTTTAAGCCTTTATATGAACTTTTTCTATTTTCGGAGTAATACAACATTGTATGATTGGCGTCACAAACTCGTAACTGACTTACCGGCTGAATAATAAACATTTTTCCGAAATCAATGCTATCGTGACGTAATTTGCGTAATGAGCATGCGCATAGGAGTTACGTGAGTCAGACTCAGTCAGACCATTGGGTAAGACTCGGTCACATGCTAGGTCAGACTACGAGCCTTCGTCACATCTACGTCCCCTGAACCTGCACAGAAGGCTTAGTCGACCAACAGGAAGTGGTTCAAATTGGCTTCAATGGCCTCCATTGATTTTTACGTGACGGCTCCGTCCATTTCTTTTACTGTCTTTGCTCCAAACATTGAACTATTCCTGCTTTGTTTTTAATGCCGACTTGTGCAGGGAGTGACAATTCGTACAACCAATCAATGGATTGCAGCGAGTCAAGCTCCACCCTTATGTGTCAGATTGGTTAGATTGGGATCCCAAAAGAAGGATGCCAAAAAAATAATGGCATGGTGTGGGTTGAATATTTAGGTACCTTTCCCAGTTTTTTGCCTGTGGAAACTCAAAGAAATGCAGACCAACCTGTCCCGTCCCGACCCGGACACATTGGTGGAAACGGTTTTTGGGTGCTTTCTGTATTCTCAAACCCAATTATGTTCCTCTGTTCACATCTGGACAGCTTTCAGTCTTGATGCAACAACTCCTCCCCCATGAGATTTGAGAACCAGACTTAAAATTTAAATTTAGAGGTGTCTCGATAATGTTGTTATTGTCTTTATTTAGTCTAGATTGGTTTAGTGTCGACAGTGATTAAATGAAAAGTTTGAAAAAAAAAGGTTTTCTGTGACAAGCTTAATGGCTACAGGTAGCAATTGCATCAAAATAATGCTGTAGAGAAAGAGAAAAATCTCATATTGGGTGACAGTTGGCTCAGTTGGCAGAGCAGGTCGTCCAGTGGTTCAAATCCCGCTGCCAGCAATCTGTCATTGTTTCCTTGGCAAGACACTTCACCCTCCTTGCTTCCAGAAACAACATCGATGCTGCATGAGTGTGTATGAATGGTCGGTGGTAGCTGTGGCTACACATGTACCATCACCAAGTATGAATGTGGAGTGAATGAATAATGGATTCAATGTAAATGTAAAACGTCTTTGGGTGTCTATACAAGATTGATGCATTATTATTGTTTTTTAACAGTACACTTTAACTTTATGAACATCTGTGCTGATATTCTGCCTTTGTTCTTCATACGGTATATGCTCCTGTGTCCAACTTTGCCCCCACAGTCCAGCAGTGTCCTGATCCAGGAGAGGTTGTGAACGGAGCGCGCTCTGTACGTCCTGAAGCAGGTTTTGCAGTCAGCACAGTTGTGCGTTTCTCTTGTAACCAGGGTTATCAGTTGGAGGGTCCTAGCCAAATCTCCTGCCATGGACGAGATACCGGTACTCCCAAATGGAGTGAACGTAGCCCAAAGTGTGTCTGTAAGGCCCTTTTCCTGCTATCAGCTGGTTTTACATGTTTATGGCACTTGATTTTGCTCTTTCAGACTTAACGGCATGTTTGTGATAATGTTTTTGTTTGATCTGAACAGTGAAATATGACCCATGCCCAAACCCTGGGGTCCCAGACAATGGCTACCAAACTTTGTACAAGCACAACTACCAGGCCGGAGAAAATCTGCGCTTCTTCTGCTATGAAGGCTATGAACTTATCGGAGAGGTTATCATCAAGTGTGTTCCCGGCCATCCCTCTCAGTGGAACAACCCGCCACCCTTTTGCAAAGGTAAAGGTCATTGATCTTATCTCCGTATTTTTTGTAGATATTGCCCCTGTGCAGTGTCACAACTGTTACAGCTGGAACATATACTGTAATATGTCTGAAAAAAATATAGGCCCTAAAGAGTTTAATAATGGTTGCAATTTAATTTCATACAGTGGCATATGAGGAGCTTTTGGATGATCACAAATCAGAAGGTAATTTCTTTTCTTTTCCTTTTTTGTGATATTCATTTAAAAAAAGGGCCCACTTTGGCTTTACTTCTGCAATCTTTAATGCTCTTAAAAGACAATTCCACATTTTTAAAGTTCCCAAAATGTATACGGTGCATTGCTATTCTCAACTGATGGAAGGTATTTTGTTGCTCTACAGTGTCCGAGTCTTTTGAACCATCCCATCAGATCCTGAGTGAGAATATCGCCTTGGCAATAATTCTGCCAATCATCCTGGTCATTCTTCTGATTGGAGGAATTTACATGTACTATACAAAGTAAGTGTTCGTGTTGTCTTCATTTAATTTTCACCATTCTTCTTCAGTATACAGAATTAAAGGAAAAGTATGTTTTTTTTAACCTGGACTTTATTTATAGAATGAAATCTGTTCATAAACTCAAATTTGGTGTTACTTGAAGTCTATCGAGAGTGAATTATATCCATCGTGCTGGCGATGACGGGGCAACGGCATAGTCAGACGCACTTTCTTGTAGTGTCGTTACGTAGTCATAACCTGTTTGTGTCTCTATATCTATGGTTTCGGGTGACAACAAAGCCGCTCTGAAGGCACAGAGGGATAGTACAGCAACTAATAACTAAACGCTGGTGAAATGAAGGCGTTTTGTGGCAGATAATGTGTTATGTAGTGGCAAATGACGTTGCCCCCACCACTTCCATTAACTGGATATGTACTCCTGCGTGATGGATCTAAATAGACTTCAAAACTTCAAAATTGTACGGGTGAGTTTATGAATGTATTTCATGCTATGGATAAGGTCCAGGTTAAAAAAAACGCCACTTTTCTTTTAAAACATTGCTTTTTCTCTTATTAGCCTTGTAAAATTCCTTAATTTCGGTTATATTTTTTTCCCTCTCAGCATTTGCAGACTAGAATGGAAGCCCCTCTTCTGGAAGTCCCTTTCTCACACACACTCCTACAGTCCCATTACAGTCGAATCTGATTTCAATAATCCTCTTTATGAGGCAGGGGTAAGTATAAAGATGTTATTTTATTTGTTTGCTCCACTTTGTGTCAGTTAGACTCTTGGATTTGTTTTACTTATTTTGTGTTATAACTCTAGAATTGTTGAATAAACCTGGTCATTTTTTTTGTGCTGTCATCACAGGATACACGGGAGTATGAAGTATCCATTTAAAGAAGAAAATGTCTGGGTGGGAGTTAAAAACCACAGAAGGATTCAATTCTTGAGGAAAACAAATTTTTTTGTACAAAAACGGCCTCACCCCCATTTATTCTTCATTGTTTTATTTAATTTGTGTTTTACCATCTCTTTAGATCTGGTTTATAGTTGTGGAAGTACTTTATTTGAATTTATTGCACTGATATGGTGATGTGCCAAATGTGAGTCCTACTTAATGGTCTAACTTACTGTATCATCAGGACTGGTGCCTTATGAAGGGTAAGAAATTTAACACAAAGAGAAAACATGAGAATGAGGGGAAAACAGGTGAGAGAAAAAGACTAAAGGGAAACTGATTTAATCATTCCACATCATAACGAGGCCAGAACATCAGAAAGCATGGCAGTACTTTATTTGTAACAATCAAAAGTTACAGCCATTACCATACATACTACATGGTGAATGTTTCGCTTTAATTTCTAAAGTGGCTCTTGGTATGTTTTGCAAAGTGTCACAGTATAGAAGAAGAATGCTTTATTTCAGTCACGAGAAAAACATTTTGAAACCAGCCGTCATTTTCTTGTCTTTACTTTTCCTGACAGCGTGCAACACATTCACACAAATTGAATGTAAATATTTGAATTAATACTGGCTGAGGTTGATATATATATTCCTAATTATATATAAATATATGTATATTAGCCTCAAATATATGTACACTTATACATGGTGGCGGGAGGTTGTATATTTTCATTATATACATATAATGAAAATTCAGTGCCAAAATATGTTAAATTATTTAATGTCCCTAAGTGTTTCATCTGTTGTTGAAATAGTGTTTACAAAGGCAGTGTTTATTTCATTCTTTGCTGTTTTTGCAGTCATCACCATCACTAATGTCACACCACACACTGTATAAGAAAAGGTGAGGACATGAATGTCATTATGCTTCGAGCATGCACTGATTGTAAATTATATTGCTTATGCTCAATCTCTCCATTTCATTATAGTTACTAACAGTTGTCATTGTTATCAAATTTGATGTTGTATGCACTATGTTGATGAAAAATTTAAAATCTGGCTGCTTGCTGTGATGCATTATGTATTTATTTATAAATGATTGTTTGAACAGGGAATGTGGTATCATTCACTGTGCCAAATGAAGGATCTCTGAGACTGTTGCTTTGTAGGCCTAATTCTTCTCTTGCCATCAGTAGCATTTCTTTGCTTCATATATAAATACACCTTTTTGAACCAGTGAATCATTTGCTGAATTGAAAATAAAGTCTCTGTTAAATGGTTTTAAGTTTGTGGAAATGTGCTTTATTTTACAAATAATGATAATGCCTAAAATACCTCATGCAAAATATGAATAAATAAAAACACTCAGGTTAATATGTAGTTGCTTTCTGGAGAGATTATCACAATGGGAAAATAGTGTAATTCATGTTAAAGCCCCATTTTTCTTTGGTTATCCTCATTTTGAATGTATTCATCAAAATAGATTAATAAATAGGAAACAATTATTGATATTAAAATAACTATTTATGAAACTGTTGAGATATTGCTGTGGAATTCTTCCTCTAAAAAGGTGGTGTTGTGCTGGTTTTATTTATCATATTCTTTAGACTGGTATTAGTTCCCAGACTGTTATAACCCTCACAAAACATATTCTTGTACATTTCAGCAGATATACATAAATAGTTC